>JAQBSW010000886.1:145000-162278 GCA_029291075.1 Eudiplozoon nipponicum | reverse complement strand
CGCTTAGGTGAAAGATTAAAGAGAGAAAGAGAGAGATAGTATGGACAACTAACGTTTTTCAAAAAACTAATCGTAAGCACAATGTGAAGTTAATCAACTCATAGAAATAATTGCATAAGACTATTTGCTCATATGACTAAAATAATTCATTATATCTATATACATATATATCTAAATATAATATCGTAACACCTTTATATATATATATATATCGAGAAAAAGGACCATTGATAATTATTAAACATGAATAATTTCTATTCTTATTATATATTTATTTATTACGTTAGTCACACCTTATATCAATATATAAAATACATGTCAATATGTATAAAAACATATATATGAATATAAGCAACAGTATGAGACCAACATCCCTAATCCTATATATATATAAAATTAATCAAATTGTATATTTATTTATTCACACCTTATATAAATATATAAAATACATATAAATATGTATAAAAACATATATATAAATATAAACAACAGTGTGAGTTAAATGTCTTGTATATATAATTATATATATATGTATATATATATATATATATATATATATATATATATATATATATAGAAGGATTAGGGATGTTGGACTCATACTGTTGCTTATATCCATATATATGTTTTTATACATATTGACATGTATTTTATATATTGATATAAGGTGTGACTAACGTAATAAATATATAGTAAGAATAGAAAATATTCATGTTTAACAATTAACAATGGTCCTTCTTCTAAATATATATATATATATATAAAGGTGTTACGATATTATATTTAGATATATATGTATATAGATATAATGAATTATTTTAGTCATTTGAGCAAATAGTCTTATGCAATTATTTCTATGAGTTGATTAACTTCGCATTGTGCTTACGATTAGTGTTTTGAAAAACGTTAGTTGTCCATACTATCTCTATCTTTCTCTCTTTAATCTTTTACCTAAGCGTCGTTATGACATTCACTCTCCATCCATCTACGTAACTTGCTGCTCCATATTTGAACCAATTTGTTGCTATGTGCGCAATAACTCATACACCATTGTATACATTAGAGTTCCCGGCTTTAAATAAAATACAATATATGACATTCAAGGTTTTATTTTTTTTTAATCATTTTTGAATTTTGATTACCGTGACATAGTAGCAATACAGTTATAACAAATAACAAAAGATTCGATACTGTCTCTCTCCCCTACAATATTCTGCATACGAGATAAGATTACGTATACCGCGAATTTGAGATAGGTGAGGTAATGATTGGTCTGCTAATTATAAATAATGATGTATTGAGTTTAGTTACTGAGACAAATTCTATGATTAAAAATAGTGTTGAGTCAATTATATATAAATAGAGTGGTTTTGGAACGAGGTTACCACATTTGCTTAAATCTGCTATTGTGAAGTTTGTACTGTGTTGCCTGAAGATGGTGCTGGAAAGTAGGCACCGAAACGTCGCCAGTAAACAAAGATGTGATAGAACCGCATTTCCAGTTGAAAAAAGAAGAATTCAACCCGATCAAAGACAAAACAAAATCGGAAAGTGTGAAGAATCGGATCTTTGTGTAACTGCCCGTGTACAACTATTACCCGCGTACGCAAAACGCGGCATTGAATTAATTGAATTGTACACACCGCAAGAAAATTTCAAAAAACACTCCGATTTGTGTTTATTCGCGTAGAACCTTCACATATTTAACACATTTTATAGAAGCATTCAAGCGGTACAAACGGGGTGGTCAGACCAAAGTGAGACAACTGGTGAGAGGTATCTAGCATGCAACATTCATCATTATAACTCATTACATTTAAGTACTGACTAGGCATGATTAAAACAAACTAACGTTTTCCCATTAAATAAAAAAATATTGCTAAAGTAAACAAAATCAACATATATATAAATGTTACTCGACGACTGGTTAAATACAATGGGATTGGTGTTTACTTCAAGCGCACAAACTTGATTTAAAGAATTGTTATCACCACCCGCGCAATCAATGTTTATTTACAAATTTTATTTCCTATTAATATGTGTGTGGCCAAAGGTGCGAACATTCAATGTCCGTGACCGCATAGATATTTTGCAGCCGCCATTTCAAATCAAGTACAGTATATGCGAGACTGCTAGAGGTGAGAGCCGCATACCTAATTTTGTTTTCCATATATATGCAATGCGGTTTGAACCTTACTAGTCAGTTTGCTGTCGTACTCTGATGATGATTATTGAAGGTCGAAACGCGTCAGTGGTTGCAGCTGGCGGTAGTTTTGTTATGTTGTTCGACGACTGGTTAAAAACAATGGGATTGGTGTTTACTTCAAGCACGCAAACTTGATTTAAAGAATTGTGACCACCACCTGCGCAAACAATGTTTTTTATATGTAAATATTGTGGTCGATAATTTATTTTCGTTTTATTACTTTTTTATTAAATATCAGGACATGGCTAACTTCATTCGAATGAATATTGCAATTCCGTACAACATGCTGCACCAGGAGAGTGTGCTGTGTGCAAACGTCTTGTCGGAGCTTGGTTTGATCGCTATCGTCAAGTCATACTTGACGTGCCCATACGACAAAGTTCAGGTTTGTAATCTCACAGCCATTTTATTTTGTGGGACACTTCATGGCACTAGTAGGTCGGTAAAATCTTTAATTCTTTACATTTCGAGGTGCATGCTTACCGCGAAATATGATAACTGATATCGATCAAGGCCAGAGTGTATGGATTTACTGGAGTAACAGGTGTTCAGAAATTGTTGTAATTCTCAATTTCGGTGAACTTTAGCAAAAATTGATATCCATCTGGTTGGTATCATGTACCGACTCGGAAACCATAGTGTTAGTATCCGGTACTCATCGATTTCAAAAAAGGTATCAGTTACTAACACAATAGCCATAGTGTTAGTATCCTTTACAGACTCGGTGTATATATTATATAGTGTGAGTTAGCATTGAAGTCGCATTGTCGTTGACTTTAGATTATGTTAGCTTCACCATTACAGGTTTACACATTCGTCTAGGAGATTGTACCGTCCTATTATTCCACATTCTTCTACCAAATATATAGTGGTTAAAGGGCGTAATACCGGCTCCTACTGATGAGTCGCCAGTAAGCACGAAACGAATGTGCATGAGATTATACTTTCCGTTCATGCTGCCTTTGGTTTATCCTTCTGGTCACAACTGAACTAATTTGTTACTAGGTTCGCAACACCTAATACATACTTGCATATATATTAGGTCTCCGCAACAAACAGTATTTAACTGTAATATCTATGCATGTATGAAATTACATGTAAGCAACGGGTTGGGTTCCTAGGAATCACTTTTGGTATATAATGTAATAACATTATTTTCATTATATTTTATTTAAATTTTATTATTTACTTATTTATATTTATTTATACCCACATATTATATATAAATATCCATTTATATATACGTCTACACGCTATATCTTACAAACAAGAAGGACAGCACTGCGCATTATATCTCAACATTTAAACATTTCTTAAAGTTCAGAGTTGTTGCATACTGGATTTTAAATTCCTTTAAATCTTTCACTTTATGCGCCAAATGTATGATTTCGCGAATAATTTAATAGAATCATATTTCAATTTCAATGTAGCTATCACGGTGATTTAGATAACTGTCAGGCATTTAGACATATGCCATGCAATTAATTGCATAAACCAAAATCTAAGCAACCTGCACTTTAAAGTGTAGATTAACCACCGAACAGTCTCTAAATTAGACTGCTAACATCACATTTCTTTTATTTGTCTTTGCAACGAAACTGCGTTTATGGTATATATTTCAAGGCAATCTAGAGCCCTATTAAGAGTCACAAAGAAACTGGGCTCCGGTCTCGTGTTAAACTTGCGAAAAAACCATTAAGAAACTGGTTTCGCAGCGTCCACAGTACAGATTTACCTACATCAAGCTTATGATCTGGTTTTAGAACAGAAACTAGAAGAAAAATGGGTTCACCTTTAAGCGTTATTAGTTAAAATGTTTGGTTTCTTTTTGACACGATAGCTAAGATTGAAACAAAAGTAAGTTTTATAGTTTCGGTAAGCCGAATTTTTCAATTTGACTCCGATGAGCTCCGTTTCTTTGCTGGATATTTCAATGTTGCCATGGAATTTTGCACCAAGTATATGAAATATAGCATGATAATGGCATGCATGTTAACTCATAGCACTTTTAAGGTAGTTATTAAATATAAAATTAAAATACTCGAAAAATTACCTTTATTTATATTAATTTAGACAATGAAGTCAACCTGTTTAGTGACCTTTTTCTCGTGTTGCGATACGCGATGTTTGCATCCGCTGTCTACCTGCTTTTTCCAGTTATTTCGACCTGCGGATATAGAGGTCTTTTTAAATGGAAAGCACATCACAAAAACACAATATGACAATCAATATGTGAAGTGAAAAAGTTTAGTTTAAACTGCCCTATTTATACTTGTATCTAGATCTCTTAAGCATAACTTGTTTTTTACTAGGTAAGCGTATGTCAAATTGGTTTGTGTATTTGTCTGCATATGTACACTCATCGAAGTGAGACTACAGTGATTTAATAACAAATTGGAAAAGACATTCATATCCGGAGGTCTAAATATCTGCAAAAATCAGGTAGACAGTGGATACAAACATCTCGTATCGCAACACGAGATAAGGTAACTAGTCTATTCCCTGTCGTGAAACATGTTTCTTTTAAAACTTGTTTAGTGATCCATAATCCAAATAATTCTTTGCAAAATTTGCAAACCAGTTAACAAAAGTGAAAATAAACGTAAGATCTAATGTAGATTGATAAAAAACACAGCAGTGCTGGGATACAACTACAGTAAACCTGAGAAAACAGAAACCGCTATTAACATGATATTGTTTAGGATGCCCATAATGGATTCGCAAAAACGCATCTGTTAAAACAAGCAGAAACTAATGGGTTCAATAGGGATAAAAACAAGAAAGTATGCTTAAGATATTTGGAAATCAGAAACATGGTGCTCCAGTCTTTAGAGCGTATCTTGAATTTATTCACAATATAGGCGCTAAACGTAGCCGACTGTGCAAGATATACTCAGTAATGATGGGAAATATCAATGATGATTGCTCATTGATACCAAACGCAAACGTTTAAAAAACTCACGCCACGAGAAAACCACGCTACATAAATATTTTGAAGTGAATTAATCAGATGGCCTGAAAACTGTACCTGCCACACTGATGGAATTGAAGACAATTCAAATGTAAGTACACATGCTAACACACCAAAGGGTTGTCAATGTGACCTTATTTCAGTAAGGATTAATACAGAGATTATTTATCAAATTTTAACCAGGAAGATCCAATATAAAATGCCAAGGCAAATTAGAAAACACAGAAACTTGCATACTTATGCTGAGAATCTGTTGGTTCAATATGTTAGTAGTGGTAAATCTTATGTTTGAGCAAGTATATTACTTTCTGTAATATTATGTTTGCTACATGCTGGGAGAATAGAAATTTTTCTTGCACTAAACGGAAGTTAGACAAATTTGTTTAAACAAAAATCTATTAAGATAATATTTGATGCTACCTTTGAATAACATATGCATAATTTAACTGAAATTAGAAGAAATAAAATCAATGTGGTTGACAACGTAACGCATTAGATTAATTTGTTTATTTTACAGAGGTTATTTTCAAACTTAGATAAATATGAAGCAACAGAAGTGTGGTAGAAAGATAGTACACCTTCTGAATTATTTAGAATTAGGTCAAATTAAAGTAAATTAGGTTTGGCAGTCCTATGATTATAGGAAGACCTTACTTGGCTGCGTTACCTGTATATACACAAAACATTTAATTTACGCATTAATGTAGAGCTAAATCATTCTCACTGAGGCCTTGTAATGAGTTTATGGAAAAAATGGTGGATTAAATTAATAAAAAAACTGGTTCAATTATGATCAGAAGTATAAACCAAATGCAGTATTAACAGAAAGTATAATCTCGTGCAAATTCCTTTCGTGCTTACTGGCAACTCATCAGTAGGAGCCGGTATTACGCCATTTAACAATATATATTTGGGCGAGGAAAGTTGTAAAATAGGGTGAACAATCTCCTACACGAATGTGTAAACCTGCAGTAGTGAAGTTAACATCATATAAATTGTTCGATAATGCAGCTTCTAAGTTAATTCACTCTATATAATATATATATATATATACCGATTCTGTAAAGAGTACCAACAATATAGCTATTGTGTCAGTATCCGATAGCAACACTATGACACCGAAAATGTGCATATTACTAATACTGCGGTTGCCGAGTCAGTACATGGTATCAACACGATGGGTTTCAATATATGCTATAGTTCCCCCAAAATTGAGAATTATCGGGTACTGGCACAATAGTCATAGTGTTGGTATCCCTTACAGACTCGGTATGTATACTAGATAGAGTGAGTTAGCTTTGAGGTCGCATTGTCCAGACATTTTATGATGTTAGTTTCACTACTGCAGATTTACACATTCTTATAGCAGATTGTACTGTCCTATTTCTTGAAATTCCTAACCAAATTATATATTGGGTTAAGGGCGTAATACCGGCTCCTACTGATGAGACCCAGTAATCACGAAACGAATGTGTACAAGATTATACCTCCTTTTCATGCAGTCTTTTGTTTATCCTTCTGGTCATAATTGAACTAATTTGTTACTAGGTTCGCAAAATCTAATACATACTTGCATATATATTAGTTCTTCGCAACAAACAGTATTTAACTTGTATAGTATAGTATGGCAACGCGTTTAACAGAAATCACGCTGCAAATATCTCATAAAGTCATCGTCTACTTTATCGATTTCACATTTACTGGCTAAGTTCGTTGCGAGGTAAAATGATTTATCAAGTGATGATTTAAGTACCACACGAAACATATGTTGGCGATGTTTCTAGCTGAAGAAGCATCTCCTCAAATTACACACCCCTTGATTGTTTAAATAAGAGAAAGGCCACCTTGTTAATCAATTTATTGCTAATTTAACGCTGTCGCACGCGTGTTTGCGTTGATTTCTACTAATTGGCCTATGATGCTTACATTTCTATGTTTTAGGCGTCGGCGTTTCTTTACATCGCCTGGGCAGTGTCCGAGAAAGAAGCGCCGAAATTTCACAACGAAAGCATTATGAACTTCTTTATTAAAAACCTGAACAATGCTTTGAAAAGCGATCTTCGCCGTGGCAGTGGCTATAGCGTTTGCGAGCTGTGCAAAGGTGAGCGAACAACAGTTTCCACCCGATTTTAGGTGTTGAAGAAAAAACTAAACATCCTATTCAGCAAATACTACTGTGATGTCAACAAAATAGCAGATAAAACGTATATAGTTAGACGCCAATTTATTATAATCAAGGTTGCGGTCTTGATATATACTCCGACCTAATTATTGAGCAGAGTAACTAGAATTGTATAGTGGGAAAAGCAATCCATCCAATACTGGATGAATTGCCTTTCTACACTATACAATTCTTAGTTTATACTGACATATGTAAGTAATTAATGGGTCAGGTGTTTATATCAAGACCGCAACCTTGATTATAATAATTGTTATCACCACCCGCGCAACCAATGTTCGTTTAATTATGTAGACGCCAATTTAGTTTAACAATTGGTCGATTTATTTTGAGGATCAAATCGCATTGCATATATAAGGCAAGCGAATTTAGATATGCGGCTCTCACCTCTAGCAGTCTCGCATACATTTCACGTGACTGTTAATGTCGGCTGCATAATTTCTATGCAGTCACGAGCATTAACTGTCTGTAGCTTTCGCCACATATACATATATAGACAATACAATTTAACAATAATTGATTGCGCGGGTGGTGGTAACGATTCTTTAAATCAAGTTTGTGAGCATGAAGTAAGCACCAATCCCATTGTATTTAACCAGTCATTGAACAACATTGCAAAACTACCACCAGCCGCAACGCACTGACGCGTTTTAACCTTCCATGATCATCAGCAGAGTACGACGGCAAACTGACTATCGATGATCAAACAGCATTGCATATATTTATGGAAAGCAAATTTAGCTACGTGGCTCTCACCTCTAGCAGTCTCGCATACATTGAACTTGACTGGAAATTTCGGCTGCACAATTTCTATGCAGACACGAACGTTAAAGTGTTTGCAGCTTTCGTCACATATACATATATAGAGACAATACAATTTAACAATATTTGATTGCGCGGGTGGTGATAAAAACTCTTTAAATGCAGTTTGCGAGCTTGAATTAAGCACAAACTCCTTTGCATTTAGTCAGTCAGGGAAAAAAGCAAACCTGCGGTCAGTCTTACGTACTGACCTGCAATCAGTGATTGATTTCTTCACATTTTAAGGAAAATTGATTTATCCAAGTTCATTGTGTTTGATAAAATAAGGTATTTGTATCAGAGTTGGAAAACTACTTCGACAGAAAAGGTGAAGCTGCAAGATAGTAGCGATATTGGACCTGAATTGCATATATGTGAAATCAGAAATTTACTGTTTAATGAGTTTCAGAACTATTTATAGTTTCATTCATTACGCGTCAATTCTTTACTTATTGTTACCGTGTTTAATTTGTTAACTTTGTGACTTCATTACGTCCAGCACTTATGAACGACTTTTTATTTCGATAATAAATTTGTCTTGAAATAGTAATCTGGTAAGTACCACATTAGATAATTTATTTTCTCACCTGCACTTATTTTAACTTCATATCGTAGTCTAGTTTATTATTTGAACATTAAAATTTAGATAATTAATTTAGAGAGTGTTTTTACTATTGGCGAGTATAGTTTACATTATTTGCACTCACTATGACGAGTGTCATCTCTTTTAAATACGCAAAGAATAAAACATTAATCAACTACTTATGAGTGACATTATAAATGCAGTTAGTGAGTACCATTACTCGCGCAATCAATTATTATTTAATAACATTATATATATATATATATATATATATATATATATATATATATATATATGTGTGTGTGTGTGTGTGGCGAAAGCTGCAAGCAGTTCGTGACTGCATAGAAATTGTGCAGCCGACATTTCCAGTCAAGTACAATGTACGCGAGACTACTAGATGTGAGAGCCGCATATCTAATTTTGCTTTCCGTATATATGCAATGCGGTTTGATCCTCGCTAGTCAATTTGCCGCCGTACTCTGATGATGATCATGGAAGGTCGAAACGCGTCAGTGCGTTACGGCTGGCGGTAGTTTTGTTATGTTGTTCGACGACTGGTTAAATACAATGTGATAAGTGTTTACTTCAAGCTCGCAAACCTGATTTAAAAAATTGTTACCACCATCCGGGCAATCAATTATTGTTTAATTAGCACGCAGTGTTTGTAGTTTCACTTTGACGGTCGTACGCGTTTAAGTTTTAAACATACGTAAAAATATGCGACGCGCGTCTATCTAGTGAAATTAATCAGGCGTAGCTACGGATCGAGCTGTCAAAAAAAAGGATTTTCGCACTTGCTTTACTTTTGTGTCTTTATTTGGTGGGATGAGCGGATAAATGATAAAGATACCCTCCAATTGGGACAAAAATGTTTCGATATAAAGTGAGGATTGGGGCAGAATATATAGTCTGTGTGGATAAACAACGATTAGGCAACCATCCATATTTCAAAGGCATCCAAATTTATCCAAATTAAGAAGCGAAAATTATTGTACAACTAAATCTCTCACTAAGAAAAACCTCCTTTTATAAACAACGTACATGGTTTTATTCAAATTTTTGCATATAGGTGATCAAAAATATTATCTACTACACACATATAAAAATGAAAATATGCATGTAACATATATATATATATATATATATATATATATATATATATATATATATATATATATATAATCAATAACAGACGGTGTAAGCCACATGCGAAGCTTTATGGATAAGCAACTTGCAGCCAGATTTATGCAAGCAGAAGAAGCATGTTCAGTCACTGAGTTTGAACTGGAGATGACGCTGGCAATTAATTGGTTGTTCCCTTATTTCCCACTCTCTCCTTATTTACATATTTTTATATATAAAAATATGTTCAGTAGTAGATACTTGAGGAAATAAAGAGAAAGAAGCGTTTCTTGTATCTGATAAAATTTCTTTTTATTTTTGCACACAGAAAGGTTACTATGAATTCTATTAAGGCTCGCCTTTCAAAAGAATTTTGAAGAAATTGTAAAAGTATGCAAAACTGGAGTTCTGTGTGATTTAATATCTACTTATATTGAAAAAATCGTGCTTAATATTTCACAAATAAAAATCAATAAGCTAAGAAGCGAATCGCTATTCATGAGCAGGATTTATGGAATTCAACTTTCAAAAAAACTCGATAATAAATTATAGATAGCAATTGAATTGCTATTTGAAAAATCAAATGACTTAGAACCTACAAGCACCGATTGCAAAACCGGGTTTAAAACTACTTTAGTTGATCAGGCTTCAAATTTGAAAACATTTACATGCACCGAACAGAATTCTTCGACAAATCAACTTCTAAAGGCGCGTATACATATCAATAAAATGACAACATAAAAAATACTACGCGCTGATAAATGCAAAACGCGTTGTTACAATAGACAAATCAGGCAATATACTATATACAGATTACGTGCTAAGTGATAAAGAAAGATTTTGCATGTGGAGGCCTACCATAAGAAATAGAAAAAAATTGATCGGAAGATAATAAATTAAGTTAAATTGGTAATCGATGCCGATTTAATTAAAAAGGACATTGCATAGACGCAAAGACCATTTGGATTATCTACACGAACGATGTACGAACTCCTAGGTTGGTAAAATCTTGTATCCTTTACATTTCCAGACGCACTGATTGTTGGCTTTGATTGATGGGTTCTCACTTATCACTTCATTTTGAGGCCCTCCATCAGCTGCTTGTCTGAAAATGGCGCTGGAACAAGATTTTCCATTCTTTTTCCGAATTTTTAGGGAATTTGAGGATTACTACAATATTAAAATAATTTAAAAAATGGTCAATCCTTCTACGCGTCCGTAACAGCAATTAAAAAATCGAGACATCACGGATAGGCGTGTTTGTCAATCCATAGTGTTTGCTTAAACTCATTCAATAAATGTCACCTTAGATTAGAGTACTCAATATGTGTATAGATTGTTGTGCGTGTGGAGAGAGAGGAGGGGGGGTGATTTGTATATCGTCGTGTATACATTTGAGTATAAGAGAATAGGTATGAAGACCGGATATTAGGGCAGACAATAAAAAATAATTTAGGAATTAAATTAAACATTAATGGATCTATCTTGAATGAAGATACCACATTTGCCACAAGTTGTTTTTTCCTCTGAGTATAGTGTCAACCCTGAAAATGGGACTGGAAATGAAGTCCAGAAAATTCCGAAAAAAAAGAGTGTAAAATCTTGTTCCAACGTTATTTTCAGACAAGCAGCTGATGGAGGGCTTCAAAATGAGAAAATTAGAAAGAAATATTTTCTTGTATTTGAAAAAAATACTTTTATATTTGCAAAAATAAAGGGTAGTATGAGTTTTAATAATACTAACATTCTAAAAGAATACATATATGAAAAAATATATATGTATATATATATATATTATATATATATATATATATATATATATATATATATATGTATGTATGTATATTATATCATATATATATATATATATATAATAATAAATTGGCAACAAACTTAAGTGGAAATAACAGAGGCGCATACGGTGACAGAAGTTTCCAAACAATATGAGCTTTCAACACTGGAATCCACACTGGCGCTGCTACCATGTGCAAAACACAAATTTGCACAACAAGGTGAAACGATCAACTACACTGGGAAAAATTGCACTTGTATATGTAACAGTGAACAATGCGCATAAATGGTTAATTCTCAAGCCATCAAAACAATAATGACCAGATCTCAGACATCACTTTGCAATACACCGACAGTGACCTTTACATGTAAACAGGCACGCACACAAACATAAACGCATACACACTTACCAACAAGCCAAAACAAGAAATAGAAGAAAAAGCGAGTCAGCTTTGTTACCACTAGCATAATCAATTGAAAACCCAGAATGTATGTAATTGAATGATTGTATAGCGATGTTTAGTATACAAGAAATAAATGGCCTTTATCCACTTTGTTATTAATGTGTTTTTTCTTCCTAATTAGAAATATACTGTGTAATATTGAAAATAAATGGACATTATAAAGATATATATATATATATATATATATATATATATGCAAGTATGTATTAGGTTTTGCGAACCTAGTAACAAATTAGTTCAGTTGTGACCAGAAGGATAAACCGAAGGCAGCATGAACGGAAAGTATAATCTCATGCACATTCGTTTCGTGCTTACTGGCGACTCATCAGTAGGAGCCGGTATTACGCCCTTTAACCACTATATATTTGGGTGAAGAATGTGGGATAATAGGACGGTACTATCTCCTAGACGAATGTGTAAACCTGCAATAGTAAAGCTAACATCATATAAAGTCTACGAGAATGCGACTTCAACGCTAACTCACAAATATATAATATATATATATATATATATTATATATATAGTTGGCGAAAGCCGAAAAAAGTTAATGTTCGTGACTGCATAGAAATTATGCAGCGACATTTACAGTCACGTACAATATATGCAAGACTACTAGAGGTGAGAGCGCATACATAATTTCGTTTTCCATATATATATATATATATATATATATATATATATATATATATATATATATATATGCGATGCGGTTTGATCCTCGCTAGTCAGTTTGCCGTCGTACTCTGATGATGCTTTAAATCAAGTTTGCGAGCTTGAAGTAAACACCAATCCCATTTTATTTAACCAGTCGTCGAACAAACATAACAAAACTACCGTCAGCCGCAACGCACTGACACGTTTCGACCTTCCATGATCATCATCAGAGTACGACTGCAAACTGACTATCGAGGATCAAACCACATTGAATATATATGGAAATCAAGTTCAAAGTATGCGAGACTGCTAGAGGTGAGAGCCGCATATCTAAATTTGATTTGCATATATATTCAATGCGGTTTGATCCTCGATAGTCAGTTTGCCGTCGTACTCTGATGATGATCATGGAAGGTCGAAACGCGTCAGTGCGTTGCAGCTGGCGGTAGTTTTGTTATGTTGTTCGACGACTGGTTAAATACAATGGGATTGGTGTTTACTTCAAGCTCGCAAACTTGATTTAAATAATTGTTACCACCAGCCGCGCAATCAATTATTGTTAAATTGTATTGTCTACATATGTTTATGTGGCGAAAGCTACAAACAGATAATGTTCGTGACTGCATAGGAATTATGCATCGGACATTTCCAGTCACGTACAATGTACGCGAGGCTACTGGAGCTGAGGTCCACATGTCTAATTTTGATTTCCATATAAATTGCGGTTTGATCCTCGCATGGCAGTTATCCGTCGTTCTCTGATAATGATCATGAAAGCTAGTGTGCCAGACGTGATGCGCAGGTGTCGGCTGATGAAGGAACTTTGGCCACTGGCATATGTGCAGATAGTGCTTATCAACCTTGAATGGTGCACTCCGAATAAAGAACATCTCCACAAAGATTGGGCGACCTTGTGTTCTTTTACAGTCCGCCTATTCGCATGGACGATTTAAATTATATTTATTGCATTCTCCAGCGGTCTTTGCCCAGTATGAAATCGGTCGTCTTATCTGCTGAGTTGTGCAGAGTGGATAGACGAAATCTGGCTACGGTAGGCAACTTAACCTCCGATTCGGCATCTTGTCCTACTCTCAATCTAACAATATCGCTCATTTAGACGCAATGAGTATGGTGAGTGTTGATGATATCACCTTGTCTAATATCAAGTAGACTAACATTCATTAGACCTAGGTTAGTTTTTAACAACGGCGTATTTAATGTGCGACCATTAGAAAAACTGGACAAGAAGAAGCCTTTGCACTAACGTTGCATAGATCTGATAATTCTGTGTGTTACGTATCTGAAACCAGCATAATGAATTCTACAAGCATTACCGAATTAATTGTACCTACATAATCTATGTCTTATTGGCTTCGAACAACTGGTTCCATGGAGTTTTTTCATGCCTAAAAATAGGGCGCTGATATTGTACATAGCAAACGAGCTGAAGCTTGTTTAATTAAAAGGATCTCTTTAAATAGCCGAATTTGTGCGTTAAGTTTAAATACATCTACTAATATCAATGCCGAAAACCTTAATCAACGTTGCCTCTTCGTTGTATCTGCATATGCTCCTACCGCTTTCAGCACAGACGAAGGCAAGGGCGCTTTTTACTCCGAATTAAGCAGGCCCTGATAATATGCTTCCAGGATTGTTTAAGGATGTTGGTGATAGAATTTCGGGATAGTTGACTAAATCTTTTCGTACTATATGGAATGAAGAGACCGTAACACTTGATTGGAATGAGTCGATGATCATTCCTATCTTCAAAAAAGGCAATCGTAATTCGTATGATATCCATCGTGGTAAAAGTTCGACTTCAGTCGTGTCTAGGTTATTTTCTTCGATTATCCTACGTCATTTTAGCGCTTCACGTGAATCACACACTAGAGAAGAACAGGCCGGATTCCACTCAGGACGAGGTTGCATAGATAATATTTTTACGTTAAGGCAAGTTCTTGAACAGCGCGATTTATATCACCATCCCACAACAGCAGTCTTTCTAGGCTTCAAGGGTGCATTTGACACTCTGGATCGCAATTTTCTCAGCGTTATTCTAACGAAAAGTGGTGTGCGCATCAGATTTTTTTTATTTTATACGCGCTATATACACACACGCTTCTGGTTGAGTTAAGGTCTACTACAAACTGGCCCAAAACTTTACTACCAGCAGTGGTGTTCGTCAATGCTGTCCACTTTCACAATTTTTGTTTAATTATATAATGTATGAAATTATGAAAAGCACTCTTCCACATGTTCAGGATGCAGGCGTCAAGGATCTCCTGGGCGGTAGATAAGCCGATCTTGATTACGCATACGATATTGTAATATTATTCGGCAATCAAGATTCTGCTCAGGCCAGCTTGAATAGATTAGAAGACTTTGTTCCGTCTTTTGGTATAAAATTTGTACCCTCTGGATCACCCATCACTCACTCCATCTATGAGACTGCAGAGTGTAGATCTGGACGTAGTTGGCTGGTTCACATACCTTAGCAGCTCTATCAATAATTCAGGAAATCTTTCTGACGAGTAGCTTTCTCGAACTTTTGTCATTTATGAAGAAATGCGTGTATTTTACTTTTCATCAAATTTAGTGCTTACAATGCGTCTGTACGCGCAGTTTTGCAATACGCAATTGAGACATGGCTCCTTAGAGCTGGTGATTTATGACGCTTACAGGCATTCGACAATCGTTGTTTGGGAAGCATAGCACATGTTGGTTACCAACAGCGAATAACCAGCGTTGACATCCGTAGAAATATCTTAGGATCAGACAACAAATGTTCCTTATTATAAAAACAAATATGGCTCTCACCCAGTGCCAGATTGGCATAAGAAAAAAGGTGTGCATGTTTTGACATGGCAGAAACAATTCAACTCACTTGCGTAATTTTAGAATCCACCCGTCTGGCAGGATGGGTTCCACGTGCGCATCATAGTTCTTGGTTAGGAAGCCTTCGCGATATGGCGTCTAATCGAGCTCACTGGTGATCTTGTTGCAAATGTCTAGTAGAATCATCTTCGTGTCTTTATTTTCTTATCAGGGCAAAGTTAGCAGCGAGGTTTGGTAATGTTTATGACATGATAGAGTGAAAACCGAAAAAAACTGTATTGCCGACGTTTCCTTGCCTTAGAACTGACTTGTTATTATGTAAAGTTTAAGACTGTCTCAATTCCTGTAATTTTCAGATATTGTTTGTGACGAAGAAGAAATTTATATATATATATATATATATATATATATATATATGCAATTGTGTATTTGGTGTTGGCATCTAGTAACAAATTATTTGAAATATTAGTATGGGAAACAATGCAAACCACCTGAAAAGACTTGTCGTAATAGACCTTACGTAATTCTGTCAAACTTGACTGCCTTCAGATCACTAATCGCATCTTTAGACATGAGTACATCTTGTAATAGATGTGATTACCTTGTGTTATTTTCAATTAATTTAAATGGCGCATATTAAGTGTGATACTGATGGCAACTAACGAACAACTATTCTTAATTTATGCAGTATTACGGCTGAGAAATAAGCTAATAACGATTATTGTTTGTCATCAGATTAATGTAGTTTAGCGTTTACCTTCGACGTGTCCCACAATGGCGAGTGAAGATAATGATATGCACGTATGATGAATAATTTATTATGTACGCTGATTTCACATAAATTGCATTTGTCAACTGTTAAAAGTACGCAGTTAACCGACAACTTTTTTCATCCATATTTGTGATTAGAGAGATTCTTAACTAGTTTTTTTCCATAGACCGCTAGTCTATTATTGATTAATGAAGTTTAAAAGTAAATACGGCAATCTAAATCATATTTTATTAAATATTTCGCAGTTATTACATGATAATAGGAGAAATAAGATATTTTAATTATGAACCTAATGCAAAACCATACAATAAAAATGATTGTAGCGCGCGGCAGGGCAGCTCAGTGGCTTGAGTCGAGAACCCCGAGGCAAACATGCCCAGGTTCGAGATCTGTCCGCGGCAAATTCTGGACAATACTTGAAGAGTTCTTAATGAGAACGAAACTGGTCAAGTAGATGAATTGCCTTCTCTACATTCTACAACTCTTTGTTTCTATTGACAAATTTATGCACATAATGTGACAGGTGTTTATATCAAGATCATAACCTTTACTTAAATAATAGGTATCAAAGCCGGCGTAACAAATGGTCGTTTAATTATATAAATTTTCAATTCAATAACACTTCCACAGTTGGTGTGATGTCTATTCTATAATGGGGCATAAATATATGCCAGGCAGGCTCCATCTAAAGGAAAGCCTAGCTAAAAGACATTAGTTTGTATTTAAGGGACAATTAATAAATATATAAATATATTGCTAATACATTATATACCCAAAGTTATTCGTAGAAACCCACCTTGTCGCCCATATTTAATTTTTATACATGCATAGATATTTATATGGTTTGGACACAGCTATTTAAATGGAAAAATAAATTTAAACAGGATATGAGTATAAATG
>JAQBSW010000886.1:127500-140000 GCA_029291075.1 Eudiplozoon nipponicum | reverse complement strand
TATATATATACATATATATATATATATATATATATATATATATATATTCTATGAGCTGAATATCTTGCAATATCTCGTCCATTTAATATCACTTTCCAAGGTGATGTATTTCTACGCTATAATGACCAATAAACGGTGGCTGGGGACAAAAATTTAGCTCGGAGGAATTGCGATAACTGCTGCACAAGATTGATTCGCTAACAAAAACATAAATTGGTAGTTTATCAAATTGCGTAGTTTGCGGCACGCGGGCACAAGGGACGGGTGGCTGAGCCAAAGCAACAGGCCTGAATACGTTAGAAGCCAGCAATATCGCAAAGTCACATACGAGTGAGCAATTAGGAAGAAGCTTGTCTACATGATGTAATTTGATTTTCTATATTTATTTGAGTGCTAACTTATAGCACAATAATGTTGAAGAAATTAAATATATATATATATATATATATATATATATATATATATCTTGTATTCTGTTTATCATAGTGGCAGATAGGTTCCAAGACCGGAAGCGATAATTGGAAATCTATGAGTAGGGACACTATTTACAATACTTATTTAAATATAAATTCGGGACTTTAAAAACCTCCTAATTAACTGATAACACACCTTTAAGTTTGTATACGTAGAATAATGACGAACTCAAAATATAAAATAAACAATATTAAACATTTAACATTAAAGGCTAAAAAAGGTTGTTAAAGAACACAAATTATGAGAAAATAGATTTATAACTATTTTGATGTCGATATAATCTAAGGAACTATCCTTTTACTTGTCTTCGAGCTGAGTAGATTCGAATTCGAACAAGTATTGCTTTAAATGCAGCATTTATAAGGTTTTCATAAACCAACAAATTAACGAAGTTGTGACCAGTCAGATGGTTCCAGCAGCATGAAAGGAAAAAGTATAATCTCATGCAATATTCGTTTCGTGCTTACTGGCGACTCATCAGTAGGAGCCCGTGGCTACGCCCTTTAACCACTATATATTTGGTAGTAATGTAATGAAGAGAATGTACAACCAGATTGAATAAACCCGTAATAGTAGCTAACATAATCTGAAGTCAACGACAACACGACTCTCAATGCTAACTCGCCACTATAATATATAGCACAGAGTTTCGTAAAGGATACTAACACTAAGTGGCTATTGTGTTAGTAACTGATACCTTACTGAAATCGATGAGTACCAAGTTTAATACTATGGTTTGTTTTGTACAATATTACCAAACCATGATAGTAAATTTATGCTAAAGTTCACCCAAATTGAGAATTGCTGTTACTTCAGTTTCACCCAGCACCAGTTGTCCAGAAAGCACTCTGGCCTTCATCGATATCAGTTATCACATTTCGCGGTAAGCATGACATCATTCAATTAATATATTACAGCAACATCGTTTATGGTAAGAGCGAATATATATGTAAGTATGTCTTGTGCCTTGCAACCTGTATAAACAGTCTGGTTAGAACCAGAAGGACAAAGTCCAAAGGTAGCATGAACGAGTATAATCTCATACATCGTTTAGAAGAATATGACCAATGTATATTTCTGTATTACGTTCCAACCACTATATATTTGGTGTGAATGGGAGTTTGTTAGGACGCGCTAACTTCCAGCATTTGGTAGGAAAAACGTGGAATAATAGGACGGTACAATCTCCTATTTGGTGGTAGAAGAATGTGAATAATAGGACGGTACAATCTCCCAATGTTTGGTAGAAGAATGTAAACAGTGATTTGGTAGAATCTCCTAATATTTATATATATATATATATATATATATATATATATATATATATATATATATATATATATAAAATCTATAGTAGTTGTATAAGTAATACCAGTCTCACTGATATGTTAAATAAACAGTTGTGTTTTTAGAGATTATCTTTTCGTCTCATGCTGTCTTTGTTTATTCTTCTGGCCTCACAACTGAACTAATTTGTTACTAGGTTCGCAAAACCATATACTAAATATATATTAGTTCTCACAACGTTTGTATTTAACTCATTGCTTTGAGTTGTTAGAATAGTATATTTAAAAAATATTATATCAACACCCAAAAATTGAAGAAAAACTGAAATGATGACGCGATGAATTATGTACGTACTTTAAACTATTTTTTATTACTTTCAACTGTGTACTAGGTAGTAATTAGGACTTCATCAAGTTTTTTTACTGAAATTAACAAATCAATTGTGGGAATTAACAAAATATTTTTGGATTTTCTTATATCATGACTAGCTTTTAATATTATCGGAAAATCCTCGGTAAGCCATATTTACAATATAATAAAATTATGATGTTTAACTCAACAATCATTGAATCCAAGCACAGAGGCTTATTGTATATACGTATATATATATATATAGTATATATACATATACTACATATATATATTATATATATTATATATATATATAATATATATATAATATATATATATATATATATATATATATATATATATATATATATAATATATATATATAATATATATATATATACATATATATATATGTATATATATATTTTCATATATGTTCATTGCCTTCTGAATAGTTATAGATATATATATTTATTAGTACACGAAAAGAACTCATTATAATTGTATGAATAACACCTATTTTTTCTAGATCACTAAACTTCAACTTAGGTGTCATCTAGCATTCACCGTAGTTTTAACTTGAATGTATGAGTTACATTTGTACGACTCGTTTTTACTCCATTATTGTTTATCTGATTAGTAAAGTAACGAGGTGTCTGGTAGTCCTCGTTTGCATGCAGGGATCTTTATCGTTGTATTGCAAAGTTATGTATGATAACTAGAAAATCTATGAACTGTTGAATATTCATCCATGCCCATGTATTCATGGAAACATATTCATATGGTAGGAACTGGACCAATAAATAAAGAAAACAACGCAAGCAAATTGATTAAAATGGTTTGAATTGCACATAATAAGATCAACAATGTTGAACAAAGAATAGAAATTTCAAAGCAATATGACATTGACAATGAATTACAAAATCTGCGTATGGTTACCAACTGGACATAACTCACAAACTGGATAACAATGCTGAAATGAAACACAAAATCGGGGGATGGCGGTGAAACATTCGTACACGCAACCAAAAATGGGTGTTCGAAGACTCTGAACCATCAACAACGCCTTTTAACTCAAGAAACCGTCTTTACAAACAAAAATGGTGGTTTAGTCCTTATGCAACAAGACGTTATGCCGCAAGAAATACTTTCAACAGTAGCCCAAACAATCTGGAAGAGGGCGGAAAATTGTTTAGACCATTTCGTTCCAATTGAATATCAATATAGTTATACAACAAACACAACCGCAGGCAAGGGGCCAACATTTTTACATTTTGTTTTAAACACGATGCTATTTCTAAATACGTTTTCTTTGCTGAAATCGTCAACTGGTTAAAAGTTTTTGTGGCAGTGTCTTTGGCAATGAGACCTTTTATATGGGAACATTATAAAAACTTTGATTCGTGATTAAAGAAACAAGATTACACTAATTAGAAAAAATCCAAATCAAGATCGATGTTAACTTCTTTTAAATGCGATGATTTTGGGCGCAATGAGACTTTCAGTGATAAAGCCCAGCATAGAGAAATAAAAAAAGTAATTTGAATGATAAAAAAGTTTAATGACTTGGGGAATTATGAGAATCACAATTGATAATTTAACGGAACTACTAGAGAATAGTAACTTTATCAACATTAAACCAAGTGAAGGACTCAAAGAATCACTGAACCGTGATTTAAACATGGCTATTCCTAATGAAAGATCGTTAGAAACTAAATGACTAATGAGGCTGTCAAATCAAAAGCTCTTTCGATAATTATAAGAATTGAATTGACGTTGCCTCTACTAATGTAACACAAAGAGGATAAAGTTGCTTCACTATGAAATTAAAACGTCTCAGAAAAGATTTAGTATCAAATAAGGTTATATGTCTGCTATGATAAAGGAGGAGCTGTTAGTAATTGATGAATCAATCTGATTATACTAATAAAAATGATAGAACAGTTAAGTAATGTTGAAGTACACCAAAATAACAAAAAGACCTACTGATAAGTTACAAGGGTAAGTAAATTATTAACTAATAAAACATTATAATTGAAGAATTGATCGATCTTATGGTAATACTCTTTCATCTAAAGATACATTTTACCCAGAGTTTATGGTTTGAAGAAAGCAGTATTACATCCGCAATAGAATCGTAGTGAATGTACAACACTCCCCAATATATAAATTTCAAAGTAAATAGAACAGAAAATATTCTAGCTTTAGAACACACCTTTGCCAACTCATCATTTAGTTGAAACTATTGATAAATATGTACTAGATAAAGCAGATTAGTGTTTAGAGCAGTAATTGTAAAATAAACATACTATGGCAATTCGAGTGTGCCTGGATTGTTTTAAACGTTTCCTAGTTGATCACCCACTAATATTAGAAGGAAGCAATGACGTTAGGACATCGTTGAGATGATGTGTATTTGTATGTCCCTCCACTTATTTTCAAATTATGGCGAATGATAAACAAATTGATATGTCTGTTGAACAACTTATCGGTCCCAATAGCCAACATCTTTGCATTATTTGGAAAAGAACGTTGATAAGACTCAATAAAACCAAACTGTACCTATTTTTTGGAGTATATTACATTGATGGGAACCATGGTGACAATAATGAAATTTCAAATTAGCTAATCAATGAGTGAACCATGAATCAATTTAGAAAAACTTGTCAGTGAATTATCATTTTTACGCCAAATTGTCAGAAACGGTTTGAAACAAAGACGGTCATGAAGACATCGTCTGTAAAATCTTCTAATTTCAAGTCCAATCACCCGTTTCGTAGAAATTCGATTCTAAGTCAATAACATTAAGAAGTCTCGTTGAACAGATACAAGTATAGGAATAGAATGTAGAATAACTACCGATATATTTAGACCAATAAGTTACTCTCCATTTAACAGATACCACCAATGAGGGACATGAAGAAATTTAATCCCAGTGAGATACAAAAACAAGACAGTATTATAAAGATAAAGCAGTCATAAAATACCGAATCTCTATATTAAGTAGAAAGTGAAATACAGCTTAAAATACAGCTTATATGGAACTGTTGGAAATGTCCTCACATTGTAGTAATGCGTTCTAATCAAAAAGAAAAGATTTGAACCATTAGTACTTCTGTGAGTGTATGAGATCCCACAATGATTGCAGTTCCAAGTAGTTAGTGAAACCATGCGTCCAATCAGCAAGAATGAGGTGAACATAAACCATGTATATAATATATTACAATCTGAACTGTCAGCTTATGTGTGGAGACTGCATATCAACATCTGGGATAATGAAACTATTAGTGAATATGTAGTCGTATAGAATAGACGAGATTGATTAGGAATCATAGAAATCAACTAGTGATAATATTGTATGAATGAAACAATAAGAAAATCTTTAGTCCGATCTAAATACCGTACTAGCTAGTGTAAAGAAAAAGATTGTAATAACTAACCAGTTAGCTCCTATGACAAGAACACGATTGTAAGATTGACCAGCTTGAGGTTTTTATCTAAACAAATGAATAACAATTACATTATTAATAACTCAAACTTCACTTCTCAACTGTATTCAGTCGATTTTAAAACAATAGATTTCAAACCTAATTTTCTGTTTTGACACCCCCACCCAACCACGCTGGAAGACTAATACCACATAGCAGGTATTAATTTATCTGACGTGTGCAAGCAGAAATTAAGGTCAAATATCTGCAGTTTTACTTTATAATGCACATGTGTGTGTTTAAAATAAAATAATTGAACTGAAGTTTTGGTTACATGTACACACACATGGACAAAGAAAGCTATTTGTTCATGCTGAACTTCTTCTATCTTGAGTAAACCTAGTATTTAATTGTAATGGAATATAATAATGCCCAATTTCATTTTCAATAAACATGGCATGTTTTTTATGACGTGGTTTAACAAGGGTCTCCATCTGTGTTACGTCAGTCAATATGCGTTTAAAAAAACGATTAGTTATTCATGCACTGATAATATGACAGCCACTCTTGGTCTAAATTAGTTAGATGAAAACAACAGTTATGAAAATGCAATAATATGGCCACAAGTGAATATGCAGAACTAATGAAAGGTCAGTCTGGGGTATATAAATATTATGACTAGAGGAAATAACGCGCTTGGTTTACTTGTTTTTAAAACAGATTCTGATGGAAGATCTCGGTAATGAAGATCGAAATACTGAAAGAGTAGAAAAAATAAGGCCCATCAGAACATTGAAAGCTGCGTGTTAACAAACCGCATCAGGTAATTACAATATCCTAGTTATACACTCAAGGAAACTCTTCAATCAAAGAACCATAATGGCTTATAAATGAAGGATTGTAAAGTAAAGTTTTGCATTCTTGAAATTAACGCCCATTATCCACTTTCTTATTAAAGTGTTATTTCCTCAATATATATATATATATATATATATATATATATATATATATATATAATTTTTCGGTTCGAAGATAAACAAATATTAAGTAGATGAATTTAATTGTTTTTGTGTCTATTTTTGAAAGCACACAGAAAAATAAATTACGCATAATCTTATCTAAGGTTACATTCTACGTGACTAGAAATGTCAGCTGCACAAATTCTATGAAGTCAGGAACATTAACTTTTTCAGCTTTCGCCAAACACACACACACACACATATTATATATATATATATATATATATATATATATATATATAGGCATTACAATTAAACAACAATTGATTGCGCGGGAGGTGGTAACAATTCTTTAAATCAAGTTTGCGAGATTCAAGTAAACACCAATCCCACAAATTACGACCAAAGTATGCGTAGATGCATGAGTGTGTGGAATACACGGCAGTTTTCTACAATTTTCGAATGGCTTTGAAATCTTATTTTTAAAAATTTAAGGGTTACTTTGGCGCGGCATTAGTCTTTCTAATTAGTCACTCGTTACAATTTTAAACCAAGTTCCTTTACGTTTAAAATATAATTTAAAAATTTACTTAATTAGATTTTGGATGTTTTGAAAATATAATTTCTTGAAATAATCATTTATAAATGAAACCGTTTGTAAATGACTTATTTTGCATTAATCGTTTTTGCTTTGATCATCTATCGGAGCACATTAATCTGTTTGGCATGGAAATTTGGAAGATCAAAATTTTTCTGCAATTACGACAGTGTGTGGTCTTACCATACCGAGCGATTGGCCACATAAAATTGTTCAGATTAAAAAAAATTGTATTTTGTTAATAACACTTAGAATAAGTTTTCTTGCAAACTCATACTACTTTCATTTCTTTAAATCAAGTTTGCGAGCTTGAAGTAAACACCAATCCCATTGTATTTAATCAGTCGTCGAACAACATAACAAAACTACCGCCAGCCGCAACTACTACTTTCAGTTTTAACGCAGGCCAACGACAACTTAATTAAGTCATTAAGCATTTCTGAGCTCCACTGTTACATTTCTTTTCATTAAAACTGTTGAACCGTGAAGTTGGTGACTTCCGCGCCTCCGACATTGCACGATTTTACATTTGTTTACATTGTTCCCATAGCTATGAACCGCCTAACTAAGTAAATTGTTGCACTTGTTGACATTCTGCAGCTGCAGCAACAACAAAAACAACAGCCTAAATTATTTGGGTCAAATTGGAAGAAATGACAATGACTGGGCCTTTATCTGGCAAATAATGCTAGACAAACATGCGCGCAAACAGAACCCATACATGCATACACACATATAATTGACCAAAATTCACTGTTGTTAGTTTTGATAGCTTAAAGATAATATACCTGATATTAACTTAAAAATCTAAGTAACAACATGCAAATTCCGTGCCACGTCACAAGAAGAAAACATAGTCGCAGATAATGTGGGCGGCCCTTATCAGGGCCGTGAAAGTTAAGTAAATTTGCAGTGACTAGAAGTGCTTATAGACACTTTTTGTGTGCTCCGGCTGGTTGGCTGGTGTTCTTTCGTGTGGATACACCGGAATAAGTAGAGTTGTCGAAACCGGAGGGATGAGTTGCTGTTCGAAGGCTCAGAATTGTTCTGTTGAAGATCTGTGGCAACCCCGTGGTGGCTGGCACACGTAAAAATCCGAGTAATAGATAATCGATCACGTATGACTGATTGTGCCGCAACAAGAAGATTGGCGGGACTGCAGTCTTAGCGACGAGATGACACAGCGTGTTAAACGCAAGTCAAGAAGTCAGCGTATGTAGACAGTCAAGTAGAGAAAGAGCGACATCAATCACCCGTAAAGCGTAGAGCAGAAATGTCAAGTGTGCTGCATGGTAAGTGCACCGTGTTTATATACTTGTGCAGGCGCAAGGTCTCACGCTATTGGCCAACTGCAAATTTCGCTTCTTTTAATTGGTACCGCGTAATGAAATTTGAATTTCATTTTGGCAATATGTCAGCGAATTAATCTGAGCCGTTACACACATATCCACATATCTGTGCCTCTTATTGCATCATTTTTAGGACAAAAAATGGGTGTCTCTAATCACTATTGCTGCTGCATAAGACATTTTAATCTTACCCCGAGGAGCTTCTAGCTTGGAGGACCCGCAGTTTATACCAGCACTTGTGTGTGCAGTATATTGTGTTTCTGGACCAGTAGTGTTCCCTACTCGATAAGAGTCGGCTGTATATATGACAAAATAATTGGCAAACAATGAAGTTGTGTACTCTAAACCATGTATGTACTAAGTCGTTATATAAGAAAAATAAACGTGCAGATTGCGAAGTTTACTGACACAACCTGCGCAACCATAAATAAGTAATTTTTATTATTGGTTCATGAAGAAAGCAAACGCCAATTTAGAGTTTATTTAAATCAAGATTCGATCATGATGTAAACACTAATTCCATTATATACATACATTTGTCAGGATAAACAAAAAAATGTACAGTGTAGAAAATGAAATTCGCTCAGTAGACCGGTTTCGTCCTTTTTGGGAACTCATCAAGTATTGTCCATAATTTGGCGAGGACAGGGCTTGAACCTGGGCACATCTGCTTCGGAATCTGGTGCTCTGACCAACGAGCCACTTTGCCGCACATTATAAGCAATTCGGAGTTATATTCTAAATATTTTCGTGCTAGCCTTTCCTTTAGGTCCAGTATATATACTTTTCATTACGACCTAAAGTTCTACCTAACTACCTCCATTCTTCGTGATAAAATAGTCAAGTCGCTACCTGGGGAAGTTGTAATGAATTGAACTTTATTATAAAGAAGCGAATATTGGTTGTGCAGATGGTCATAAATATTACTTTAATCAAGGTTGCCATATTGATACAAATACCCAACTTATTATGTGCATACATTTTTTCGGTATAAACTAAGTAAAGTATCGTGAGAAAATGTAATTCAACCAGTGGACCGGTTACGTCCTTATTGGGAACTCATCCCGTACTGGCCAGAATTTGCCGCGACAGGACTCGAGCCTGGGCACGTCTGCTTCGGAATCTGGTGCTCTAACCACTGAGCCATCCTGCCGCACACTACACTGCACATAATTTTCAGTTATATACTAACTAATGTAACTTGGTTAGTCTATTTTTCCTTTAGGTGGAGCTCATATGGCATCCATTTAGACCCAAAGTTCCAAATAACCATGCCCAATCTGTCATTACTGAACAGACACCACATTACATGGGGAAGTGGTATTGAAATGAACATTTATATAATTAAACGAACATTAGTTGCGCGGGTGGTGATAACAATTATTATAATCAAGGTTGCGGTCTTGATATAAACACCTGACCCATTAATTACTTACATATGTCAGTATAAACTAAGAATTGTATAGTGTAGGAAAGGCAATTCATCCTGTGGACCGGTTTCGTCCTTATTGGGAACTCATCACGTACAGGCCAGAATTTGCCGCGGACAGGATTTGAACCTGGTCACGTCTGGTTTGGAATCTGGTGCTCTGACCACTGAACCACCTTACCGCAAGTTACACAGAGTTTTTAGTTAAATATTAACTAATGTAACTTGGTTAGTCTATTTTTCCTTTAGGTGGAGCTCATATGACATCCATTTAGACCCAAAGTTCCAAATAACCATTCCCAATCTGTCATTAATCAACAGACATCACACTACATGGGTAAGTGGTATTGAAATGAACATTTATATAATTAAACAAACATTGGTTGCGCGGGCGGTGATAATAATTACTTTTAATCAATGTTGCGAACATGATATAAACACCTGACCCATTATATGCATACAATTTTCAGTATTTGGCACGTAAGTTTCGCATTATGCTGTTCGAACCAATGAGCCAGGCATCCGCAACCGAAATCCATTTTATGTTATATACTAATTAATGTTTTTTGGATAACCTTTCCTCTTCGTGGAGCCTATGTAGCATCATTACAACCTAAAGTTTTATTTAAATATTCGGTTCTATAACACTTCACCAGTTAGAGTGGTTTCCATTCAATAAACACCCTTTTTGGGGGGAGGGGGTGGTTACTAGCAATTTCAGGTCCAACGAGATGCCATATAGGCTCCATCTAAAGGAATATTATGTCCACCTATGTTGGATGGTCCACGTACATGTATGTCGTCAGTGTTTATTATTAGCGTATCGTCTAGACGAACCTTAATTATGCCTAATTCTGCAGTTAAATTATTCATTTGAGAAGTCAATACCTGAATCAACGTTTCCAACCCATCAGAAGACATTTTAAATGTACCACAAATGCTTTATTTTTATTCAATTATATATAGAATTTTGCTCGCACAACGAGCATCGATTTAATAAAACAAATTTACACATTAATTAATTTATGTTCACTTCAGCTCGAAGTCTGTTTTTCTCATTGGGCTGACTGCTTCATTCTTATACGGGCGCTTCTGCGAGGAATTTCTGTTGAAATAATGTCTGCCCTAGATAAGACCCTTTGTTCATTATTTGTCTTAAAGGTGGCTATTGCCACAAGGAATTGTGCAGACTACTAATGTTTATTTATACAAAAAGTATATATTTTTAGAGCAACATCAGAGTAGGACTGCCAATTAGGCAATTGAGATTTAACACAGACAAAAATGTAAGCAGTAACACGGTAATAGCTGATCAAGCGTTGTACCAAAAACAAATTCCGCTCCGGACAGCTTGCTCCCTGCTGTTCGACGCCAGAACTGAATAAAAACTGCGAATTGCAGAAGCCATTTAATGCGACATTCTGTCTTTTCAATTAGCTACACAAATTAAACTTTTACCTGCAGTTAACCCGAGCTAGTGTATTCTACGTTAATGAGTGTGTGTGTGCACCTATGTCAAAATTTGTCCTTTAATTTTCTTCTATTTAATTTATACCAGCATAAATTTTCTAAATTTGATATTTAAATAACCATATAATTGGGTCATGAAGAGACGCGGCAAAAATGCAACCATTATACTTTATTGCATAAATATGCAATAAGAGTAGATTTATGCTTTCATCAACTTCTTAGATCAAAATTTAAATGA
This sequence comes from Eudiplozoon nipponicum, assembly GCA_029291075.1. Lineage (NCBI taxonomy): Eukaryota > Metazoa > Platyhelminthes > Monogenea > Mazocraeidea > Diplozoidae > Eudiplozoon > Eudiplozoon nipponicum. The sequence continues at coordinate 128,417 of JAQBSW010000886.1, read as the reverse complement.
GTAATTCGCAAAATTTGTCGTGAAATTTCAATTATACTTGATGAGAAGTCAGAAAATTCAAACTTAGGCCACATTTTTGCTCATTGGATTTGCGCTTTGTGCACGTCTTTTGACTAACACAATCGCGAATTAAAAGAATATGATCGGCAGGATGGCTCAGTGGTTAGAGCACCAGATTCCGAAGCAGACGTGCCCAGGTTCGTATCTTGTCCGCGGAAAATTCTGGCCAGTACTTGATGAGTTCCCAATAAGGACGAAACCGGTCTACTGGATGAATTGCCTTTTCTACACTATATACAATTCTTAGTTTATACTGACATGCATGTAAGTAATTAATGGGTCAGGTGTTCATGTCAAGACCGCCACCTTGATTATAATAATATGATCGGCTGTCGGCGTAGCAAATATCAAAGGAAAAACAATTTTGAGTGATGTGAGACGCACCACCTCCACAAAATATTGGAAATACTTACTGCTTTTTTATGTTTCGACTCCCGTTTTACCCGATAAAGGTGTCAATCGCGTTGCTAAGAATGACTGCAACTCCGTGTCGTTGATAGAGAAAGGCATTTTAGCGCCGTTGGGCAAACTGCTCGAAACTAAGGACGCCAACGAATTGCGCTGCGGTCTGAATGCACTTTGGACGATGGCGTTTAACTCAGAAAATCGAAAAATCATAGCTTCCACTCTAGGCGAGCAAATAAGCGTGGCAGAGGCCTATCTGAATCAGCGGAAACACGAAATGGAGTTGAACACACTCGAGGAGACGTCGACTGGTAATGACGGAGCAGTTAATGAAAATGTGGCATTTAACGAGTCGGAAACACGCCAGACAAGTGCTGAATCCCAAATGATAAGGGCGCGTCTTATTGCAGCAAAGATTTCAAGTACACCGGACGAAAGTAAATCAAGACCCG
>JAQBSW010000886.1:0-125000 GCA_029291075.1 Eudiplozoon nipponicum | reverse complement strand
TCCCTTTTGTTTATGCATTTAGTAATTACTTTGAATGCTACGTCTGGAGAACATGCGTTTGATGTTTCGATGAAGTGTTGCGCAATAGCAGACTTGTATTTACCAATTGATTTAAAACAGGCGTTTAAGTTACAATGTACTCTCATTCGAGTAATTAATGTTACCACGTACCTTATATATTGAGCACATTTATTTTGTCAGTCTTTAATGATGTGTTCTCTATGTGCCCTAGAAAAATCTCAGCCAACGCTGGAGATAAGGGGCTTCCCATTGCGACACCAACAATCTGTTTGTAGATGCTTTCATTAAAGTGAAACCGTAAGTCTTTGTGCATAATAAGATAAGCTTGCGTAGAGTGTGACCTGGCACTGGCGATGGTAATATGTCGTGTTCTACCGCTTTGAATATAATGTCAATGGTTTCATCAATTGGAAAATTTGTAAACAAAGACGTAACATCAAAAGATACCATAACCTAGTTTTTAACATTTATATCTTGAATTTTAGTTTACGTAATGGTTTAAGTAAACGAACTAGCCATTTAGCTAGTGCATGAAACGGAGAATTTCCTATTGATAAAATTGACCTCTTAGGACAACCTTTTTTGTGTGTTTTTGGTAATCCGTACATTGTTGGTGTAGATGATCCAACTGGCTTGAGCTTCTGTGCAGTGGCCTCATTAATAAAACCGGCATCTGTCAAAATCTTAATTTAATTTATTACTTTGCGCTCCACTTTGTCTATTTCATCTGATTTATCTTCTAGACGTGTGAATTTTGTATTGTCCTTTAACACGTTTTCCATCTTTTGTATGTAGTCAGATTTGTCCATTATAATTACGCTCTTGCCTTTATCAGCGTGTAGTATTTTGATGTCTGCATTTCTGCTGATACTTCTAAGCGCATTTGGATGTTCCTTTGTCAATGCATGCTGTTCTGTGCATTTAGATGATTTCAAATTTGAAGCCTGATCAACTAATGTAGCCTAGAACCAATTTTTATTATCAATACTGGTAGGCTCCAAGTCAGCTGTTTGTTCAAATAGCAATTCAAATGCTGCCTCAAAATCAACATCGCATTTATTAGAAGGATGTATTCCATAATTTCGGCCCATCGATAGTGCCTCCATTGTTAGCTGATCGATTGGCACTTTTGATAAGTTAAGCACACGCTTATCAAGATCGATCGGTTTTAAATCACACAAAACTCCAGGTTTTATATTTTTTACCAATCTATTCAAAATTCTTTATATTTCCTCATAACTACCGGCAAAAACATCAGAAATTTCATTCTTGCAAAAGACTTAGTTCATCTAATACACAAGATACACACACCCGATTCTTGCCTGTAGCACTGCTTCATCTTCCTTCAGCTGCTCAATTTCGGAATACGCCAATCTTGTAAGATTTCTTCGGTTGACTCGTAGTTTTGACTTTCGTAAATTTACAAGTCTAGACGATAAATCATATAAATACACAAGATGGAGCGCAAAGTAATAAATGAAATTAAGATTTTGACAGATGCCGGTTTTATTAATGAGGCCACTGCACAGAAGCTCAAGCCAGTTTGATCATCTACACCAACAATGTACGAATTACTAAAAACACACCAAAATGTTGTCCTAAAAGGCCAATTTTATCAATGGTAAATTCTCCGTTTCATGCACTAACTAAATGGCTAGTTCGTTTACTTGAACCGTTACGTAAACTACTAGGTAGTTATTCGTTTGCCGATTCGTTTGAGTTTGTAAACAAAATTCAAGATATAAATGTTAAAACAAGATTATGGTATCTTTTGATGATGGTAAATACACGTCTGCTATTGCGCAACACATCATCTAAACATGGCACGCATATTCTCCAGATGTAGCATTCAAAGTTATTACTAAATGTATAAACAAAAGGGAGCTAGCCACATACGAAGCCTTATGGATAAACAAATTACAGCCGAATTTATGAAAGCAGAAGAAGCATGTTCACGCATTGAACTTGAACAGGATGTGACGCACGCAATTGATTGGTTTCCGATTTCATACTCTCTCTATGTTCACATATTTCCATCTTGCTTTGCTTTCCATTTATTATTATTCGAAAAAAACGTTTCTTGTATCTGATAAAATTTCTTTTTGTTTTTCCACACAGGAAGGGTACAATGAATATATATATATATATATATATATATATATATATATATATATATATATATCTTATAATTACGAAAACAGAACACATAAATATATATATATATATAAATATATATGGATAGCTCAGTGGTTAGAGCACCAGATTCCGAAGCAGACGTGCCCAGGTTCGTATCCTGTCCGCGGCAAATTCTGACCAGTACTTGATGAGTTCCCAATAAGGACGAAACCGGTCTACTGGATGAATTGCCTTTTCTACACTATACAATTCTTAGTTTATACTGACATATGTAAGTAATTAATGGGTCAGGTGTTTATATCAAGACCGTAACCTTGATTATAATAATTGTTATCACCACCCGCGCAACCAATGTTCGTTTAATTAAATAATATCATGTTTGGAAAATTTTCGTTAAATCCACAGTACGCAACAAACCAGAAAATGTACCTTTGTCCTATTTTTTCAGTTTTGGCTAATTCTGTGAAACCAAATTAAGTTATTCAGTTTTACCCTTGAGACCCTGTTTTTCAATATTGAGTTTAAGTGATATCTTTCATTTGAAAATGCGATATGCCCTCTTAGGCAAATAAATTATTTAAAATGAAATCACGAGAACGTGTTTAATAATTGTATTAATTTAACGTTGACGGGAATTTGTTTATTTGTATGTATGTCAAAGCATTGTTTGGAGTAGTTCATTTGTTTGGTTCACGTGATCCAGTGAATTTTACTTCCGGTGTATAAGACTAGTTTGTTTTTCTGCTTATTTGCTCTTTCATAAATAATTTGTCCAACTTAAGTGACTGTACGCTGAAATTCTCTCTTTTGTCTGTTTTTCCTTTTGATTGCCGCAATAATTGCACTCTAATTGTTCATTGTACAGCTTACGTAACAATGCAATATTTTTAGCGTCTGGTAGAAATAGATTTGATTACGATTAAACATTTATATAACTTTATCTGTGCAATTGTGCGGGTAAAGACTAGACCACTCTTAAAATATTATTTTTTCCTTGATTTCCGGTAACTTGGAATGGAATGGGAATGCTGATTTGTAACCCAAGCACTAATTACATATTTCGTCGTTCCGATTCATTTTTGATGTGATAGACATTATTTCGCGGGTGATAATTAAACTGCTGCTAATCATGTCACTATTGGATTTGTTCTTGACGAAATTCTTAACTTATATGAAATATTTAATGCATAATTCATAACAAATATGCCTTAATTTTCTATTTTTTTTATTTCCGACGATTGAACTGGATGCCATTTGAGAGGAATTTTTGCCTATTAAGATCTGCACCTGTTATTATTTTGCAATTTGCTCATATAAGATGGTGAGTTTTTCGGAACTTGACTTCCAACTTAAAGAATTTTTTTAATCATTTACTTGAGCTTTATTGTGTTAAAGAGGTCCTATACTTTTATTGGAAAACTTTTCACATTGAATAGTTTGGAGCCTTTTTCGAGGCCAATTTATAAATTGTAAGCGCATGGCACACACAAAGTTGATAAGTATAAAGAAAAGTGTTCCGTTTACTTTGAACTCCTTAATTTATACCTATTGGCAGATTTAACAACGATAACTGATATTTCATTACATAAGCCGACCTTATGTATGGATTTGAGTGTATGCTTTTATAACTGCAAAGTTTCAGTTAATTGTAATTATCATTATGTTTAAATTCATCTGGGCGAAACTACAGTGATAGCATAATAATTACTGACGTTTCACGCGATAAGCGTTCGTCGCCTATGCATGTATGTAAGCTAATTTGTGATTGTTAAATGTTCAATGCAATATAATTATCCTTACGCATATGCTCATCTCAGTGAAACTACAATGATCTCATAATAATTACTGACGTTTCACTCCATGAGCGTACGTCATGCATGGATATGTGCATGCATGTATATAACTGTGAATTATTCCGTTAAATAAAATTATCTTTACATATATGCTCATCTAGATGAAACTACAGTGATCCCGTAATAAATATTGACGTTTATTTCGATAGGCGTTTGCCTTGCATTTATGCTTTTAAGCCTATTTGTAACTGTGAAATGTTCAGTTCAATATAATTATCTGTGCGTGTATTCTCAACTAGCTGACACTACAATGATCTCATAATGATAACTGACGTTTCGCTCGATTAACGTGCTATGCATATTTGAAGCAGTGAAGTATTCAGTTAAATATATTTTAATGCACAGGTGATTTTGTCTAAGTGAGCCACCAACGGTAAATTTCAATTCATCTTTACACCAGTCCGAATAATTTTTTTACATTTTATTTTTAAAATTAAGCATTTAAGGGCAAAATTACTGATTAAAAAAATAGAAAATCCAATATAAATACACCTGTTACTCAATACTGCGGTTTAAAATCTCAAGAATGAGTGAAATATTAAGCAAAAAAAAGCTAAACAAAATAAAGGTAAATATGAAAAAAATTAGGTAATTACATTCTAAAGAAATACGAATTTTTAATTGCAAGGAAAATTTTCCAGTTGACATAAAGTCTAATTAATAATTGTTGCAATCCATAAGTGACTCATGATAAAAAACAAATTAAGATCACAATAAATAAAAGACTAAATTATAAAATAATCCCAAATTTAGTTACGAAATCGTTCATTTACTGATTTTCGTGCGATACACAGGTTACCATACAAAAAATTTGCATATTTTTTATACTTTCTGGCGAGTTATTCCCATTATGTTTTCTCTCGCCAATTTAGTTCGTGTGAAACCTCGTCGCAGATCAAAACTGTTCTTCAAAAAGCCAGTGCTCAGAGGCGAATGAAGAATAAGAGCACGCTGGACTTCGCAGAGACGTCTGCAACGTCTAGTTTGAATAGTCACCTACCGCTTACACTGACAGCTTCGGCTGAGATAGAGGAGGTGAACGACGCGCTCAAAATCTCTCAGGGTCTGAAATGGCAACTTGCCGGTGGAGGTAATCTTTAGCAAACATAATCATTAAAGGTGGCTTCAAGTAATACGAACACACAAAAATATATCAACTAACATAGATAAATACATAGATTATGGTGAAACTACATACTATATATATATATATATATATATATATATATATATATATATATATATATATATATATCACTGCAAACATATATACGTGCCTATATGCACGACCAAAAATATGTGCATATAAATGCGTACACAAATTGAAGAATAACTCAAATACGTGCGAAAAACTATGAATGACAAAATTCACAGAGAAAAAAGTATTTAGAGAGGTATATATGTTCCAATGTATATGCATGTATACCCATATATATATATATATATATATATATATATATATAAATAGGTACAAAACTATATATACATCCACAAACGTATACATAGATAAAAATGTATGTATATATAAATTTAAATAACAAATATATACTTATATACATACAACAAACAGTTATAAATACATAGAAACCACATATGTACATGTATATATACTTATATACATATATAAAAAATTACACACGCAAACATATACATACATATACATGCACACATACATATATAAATACCTATACCGGCATGCATGAATACATAAATTCATAAATGCACACGTAAATACATATATACAAAAAATACAAAATTACATAAATAAAAACACAAACAGGCATACATATGCGCATAAATACATACAACCATACATACATACATACATACATAAATACATATATACATACATGCATACATACATACATACATACATACATACATACATACATACATACATACATACATACATACATACATACATACATACATACATACACATAAATACATGCATAGATAAGTACATAAAAATATCATTAATGCATACTTAGTGTGATACATAAGTACGTGCATGGTATGTAAACACATATATATATATATATATATATATATATATATATATATATATATATATATATATATATATATATATATATATATATATACATACATATGCATGCATCATGCATATAAACCTAAATACAAACCTTATTACAACAAAGTTATTCGCGATTATTTTGGTTAGGTGTTTAATAAGTATTTCTGTATTAGGATTGCTTAGACTGTAAGTTTAACTTAATGTCCTGCGTGCATTGTTTTCCGAATAAATGGTAGTTTGCTGAAGTTTTACTTTAATCAAGGTTGCGGTCTTGATATAAACACCTGACCCATTAATTACTTACATATGTCAGTATAAACTAAGAATTGTATAGTGCAGAAAAGGCAATTCATCCAGTAGACCGGTTTCGTCCTTATTGGGAACTCATCAAGTACTGGCCAGAATTTGCCGCGGACAGGATACGAACCTGGGCACGTCTGCTTCGGAATCTAGTGCTCTAACCACTGAGCTATCCTGCCGCACACTACACTACACACAATTTCAGTTATATACTAACTAATGTAACTTGGTTAGTCAATTTTTCCTTTAGGTGGAGCTCATATGGCATCCATTTAGACCCAAAGTTCCAACTAACCATGCCCAATCTGTCATTACTGAACAGACACCACATTACATGGGGAAGTGGTATTGAAATGAACATTTATATAATTAAACGAACATTGGTTGCGAGGGTGGTAATAACAATTATAATAATCAAGGTTACGGTCTTGATATAAATACCTGACCCATTAATTATTTACATATGTTAGTATAAACTAATAATTGCAGAGTGTAGAAAGGGCATTTCTCCAGTAGACCGCTTTCGTCCTTATTGTGAACTCATCACCTTCTGGCCAGAATTTGCCGCGACAGGAATCGAGCCTCGGCACGTCCGCTTTGGTATCTGGTGCTCTAACCACTGAGCCATCTTGCCGCACACTACACTGCACACAATTTTCAGTTATATACTAACTAATGTAACTTGGTTAGTCTACTATTCCTTTAGGTGGAGCTCATATGGCATCCATTTAGACCCAAAGTTCCAACTAACCATGCCCAATCTGTCATTACTGAACAGACACCACATTACATGGGGAAGTGGTATTGAAATGAAAATTTATATAATTAAACAAACATTAGTTGCGCGGGTGGTGATAACAATTATTATAATCAAGGTTGCGGTCTTGATATAAGCGCCTGACACATTGTGTACATAAATTTGTTATCCAAGTAAAGCTCGCACTGCGCACCAATCATAAATTCATACTCGCCCTTTATTTGATGAAATTTAAATGTCACTATCTACACTAACATTACAACCATTCGTGACGTAACACCTGAACCATCCAACTTTCTTCAATTCAGTGTAATTGATCAAGTTTCAAGCTTTAGTTATCTTTTTATTCAGCCTCATGTTTGCAGCTAAATAAACGCTCTAATTAACTTTTTATTTACACGAATTCTCACTATGGCTGTTGTGTATAGCTAAGTATAATGTTGGCACCAGAATGGTAAGACAAACTAAATAAACTGGCAAAATGATCAATTTATAACAGTTAGATACTATTTGTGGCGGGGAACTAATATATATGCAATTAAGAAATAGGTTTTGCGAACCTAGTAACAAATTAGTTCAGTTGTGACCAGAAGGATAAACCAAAGGCAGCATGAACGGAAAGTATAAACTCATGCACACTCGTTTCGTGCTTACTGGCGACTCATCAGTAGGAGCCGGTATTACGCCCTTTAACCACTACATATTTGGTCGAAGAATGTGGAATAATAGGACGGTACAATCTCCTAGACGAATGTGTAAACCTGCAGTAGAGCAGCTAACATCATTTAAAGTCTCGAGAATGCGACTTCAATGCTAACTCACGCTATATAATATATATACCGAGTCTGTAAAGGATACTAACACTATGGCTATTGTGTTAGTAACCGATACCAACATTATAGTACCGAAAAGGTACATGGTACTAACATGATGGATATGAATGTATGCTATAGTTCACCGAAATTGAGAATTGCAACTATTTCTGAACACCTGTTATTCCAGTAAATCCATACACTCTGGCCTTGATCGATATCAGTTATCACATTCCGCGGTAAGCATGACATCATTCAATTCAATATATAACAGTTAAACACTGTTTTTTTTTGCTGAGATATAATATACATGCAATTACGCATTAGGTATTGCGCACCTAGCAATAGATTAATTCAAATATGAACAGAAGGATAAACCAAAGACAGCATGAACGGCAAATATAATCTCATGTGCACATTCGAATTGAATGAGTTCATGATTACCACGAAGTGAGATTAATGATATCGATAAGGGTCAAAGTGTATGGATTTATTGGAGTAACACGTGTTCAGCATTATTTGAATTTCTCAATTTTTGTAATACGTTGTTTTAGTACCATGTACCTTTTCGGTACTACAATGTTGGTATCGGTTACTGACACACTAACCATATTGTTGACATCCTTTTCAGACTCTGTATGTGTATTATATAGAATGAGTTAGCATGGAAGTCGCATTGCCGGAATTTATATGATGTTAGCTTCACTATTGCAGGTTTACACAATCGTCTAGGAGATTGTATCGTCCTATTATCCCACATTCCTCACCCGAATATATAGTGGCTATAGGGTGTAATACCAGCTCCTACTGATGAGTTGCCAGTAAGCACGAAACGAATGTGCATGAGATTATACTTTTCGTTCATGCTGTGTTTGGTTTATCCTTCTGGTTATAATTGAATTAAAATGAACATCTGTTTTGCATTTGCGTATTTACCTTAAAGAGAGACGTCCAGGATCTGCGAAGACTGAGAGCACACCGGACTCGAGGCATGTTATGATAAGCTACAGTCATCGCAATCAACCCGTCGCTTTGGAAATAGCAGAAGAACTCAAGAACAAAAAAATACGCGTGAGTCTAAACAATGCCACATCAATTGTGATCTAATGTTAATTCAAGTGTATGTTTTGACTACTGAATTTTTACAAAAAAACAAATAAACAACAAATATTTTTGAAATCTGATTGCGGAGTGCCGACTTCATATTTTCCAATGCCGCGTTTTGCGTACGCGGGTTGTAGCTTTGCACTAACAGTTTCACAAAGATCCGATTAATCACAAATTATAATTTCCTTCTTGTCTGCGATCGGGTTGGGTTCGTATTCGTCCCTCTCTTCCGAAGACTTTAACATCGTTCATACTAGCCAATGGGAAAGATGTGATAGAACCGCACTTCCATTGTTCAGTATGAACTATGTTGAAGGCTTCGGCAGAAAGAGACGAATACAAACCCTGTCCGGTCGAAGAAAAAAAAGGAAATTTAAATTGTGATCAATCGGATCTTTGTGAAACTGTTAGTGCAATGCTACAACCCGCGTACGCAAAACGCGGCATTGTAAAATAAACAACAAATGCAAAACCAAAGTGCAAAATTACAATAAATAGCCATAGAAACCATTTACTACTATTATGAAATGAGCACCTATTTTAGAAATTTTACATCTTAATTAGTGGCTTAGATAATAATATCGATTTTTGCAAGAATTTTGTATAATATATCAAAATGCAAAACTTCGCGCAAGATTTCATTTCTTGTTTCTTCTTGACTTCTATACTTTATGAAATTTAATGGGCACAATTGAGAAATTCTATGAGTCAACACATGCCTAAAATTAATTAATTGACCGGAAATCCTAGCTTATTATACAGACCTTTAACCATTTGAACAACACTTTAGAAATATCTTTTATTTAATTAAACGATCATTGGTTGCGAAGGCAGTGACAACAATTAATCTAATCAAGGTTGCGCTCTTGATAAACACACCTGACTCATTATGTATATCAATTTATCAGTAAAAGCCATGCTATACAATACTTAGTTTTTACTGACAAATTTGTGTACTTAATGAGTCAGGTATTTATATCAAGATCTCGACTTTGATTAATGTCATTAAATCAGATCTTGTTTTTTTTCAAAATATAACCTCGTGTCCAGTAGTCTTAACCTTGTTACTAACTTCGCTACACGAATAATATAATGTTGATTTAACGTATCCACGATTTTCTTTCGCGGGTGGTGGATTTGCTTTATCGGTTCCGCGATGAACCGATTGAGCCTAATTTCTAAGTTCGCGTTGAGTTCGGCTTCGAAGTGGCTGGGTACTTATTCATGCCATCGCGTCAAATGCCTCCACACCATTCTGAATAATCATTAGAAATGAAGTTAGATTTAATTTAGATTGTAGGACCTACTGTCATCTCATTGCCACTACCATCTTCGGAAATCTGATAACGCACAGTACACAACTTACACAAATGATATGGAAACCTGTTGAGTGAGAGGACGAATCGGCATGCGGTATCTTCACCTCTAGTATTCTTGCATACGCTGGACTGGAAATGTCAGGTTCACAATTTCTATGCAGTCTCGAACATTAACTGTTTGCAGCTTTCGCTACACACGTATATTTAGACAATACAATTAAACAATAATTGATTGCACGGGTGGTGGTAAAAATTCTTTAAATCAAGTTTGCCAGCTTGAAGTAAACACTAAACCCATTTTATTTAACGAGTCGTCGAACAACATAACAAAACTACCGCCAGCCGCAACGCACTGACGCGTTTCGACCTTCCGTTATCATCAGCATCATCATCAGAGTTCGACGGTAAACTGACTAGCAAGAATCAAACCACATTGAATATATATGGAAAGCATAATTAGACATGCGGCTCTCACCTCTAATAGTCTTGCCTACATTGTACGTGACTGGAAATGTCGGCTGCACAATTTCTATGCAGTCACGAACATTAGCTATTTGTAGCTTTGACCATATATATATATATATATATATATATATATATATATATATATATATATATAGACAATACAATTAAACAATAATTAATTGCGTGGGTGGTGGTAACATTTCTTTAAATCAAGTTTGCGAGCTTGAATTAAACACCCCCCCATTGTAATACGAGTGGTATTTTTTCCTTTTTGTGCAATTTTGTTTTCTTCACTTTTTAACGACGTGGGTGGGAATATAAATGTTGAACGCTCATATTCTTTCGAAATTTCTGTGCCGCTGCTTTTCCCCTTTCAGTTTATTGCCAATCCAATCAAATGTTTGTTGAGTCTGGTCGAGTGGGTGTTTGATCTTTCCTAGATGCTATATAATTGTTATATATATATATATATATATATATATATATATATATATATATATATATATATAAGATTTTGAAAATTTTATCTCTTGCAATATCAATTACACTATTAATTAAATTAAAAGTTGAGTAAACATTGTTTTCCAAAAGAACGATTGAAAGTTTGCTTTTGTTTTTAGGTATGTCACATGTGTTGATGGTTTGTTATTTATACTGGCGATGTATTAAATGCGTCAGTTTGTGACACCTTTTTCCTAATTGTATGTCATCTGGTCATTCGTTTAGTGTGGGCCTCGAATAACGTTTGTTTGAGCAAATAGAGCACGTTCGTTTTTCGTGCATGTGCTTTTGTTTTTATGTTTATTTTGGTTCTTTGTTGTCCGAATTTGTGCGTGTTTCGAGGCAATTGTGCAGCTTCTGTTTCTTGCCAACCACTTTAGAATTTTCTTGCTGTGTGGCACATCTGTTTCATGCCTGTTCTCATGTGCATCTGGTTTTGTTTTTGCCGCCTTTGTGGCTAAATGTACATTTTGTGAACTTTGTACTGGTTGAGCGTTTTCTTTGTCGTACGTTCATGCTACTTTCCTTTATTTGAAAAACGCCGACTGCAATATTGTGCTAATGTAACATTTGAACTTTCAGCAGGGTTATTTTTGTTTGATATACAGTGCCACATAAATGTTGAAGAATTTTTCTAACCTAGCGTTTTGAAGAATCGGGAAGTTATTTCTGTTCACCTGGTTCCTTGTTTGGAGGTCATGCTCAGAGATTGCTGATTGACGGTTGATGTTACTTACCTCCAGATTAACTTTTGGAAAGGTGTTGATGAATTCCATTGATTAGCGGCTTCATTCTTCATCCAATTTATATGCAAGCACACATACATTTAAAATCGTAGACAATTACAGATTTGGAGAAAGGGGGAAGTTGATCTTTAGCATTTAGAAACTCACTAAAAGTGATGTTTACTGTGGAGCTCGGAAAGTTCTTTTCTGGTGATTCAGTTTATTCATCTATTCAATGTGGAGGATGGAAGAACTCCTTTGAAAGGTAGGTTGAGGTAAAACATTATTATACAGCTTTCAATTTGTCAAATTGGACGAAGTCTCGTATTAAGTTCAATTAAGTTATGCAGATAAATGCTTATTTTTAGTTTCATCTTCAAATGTGGTAACTCTTCCTCGACATTGTTTTTGGAGCATATCTTCTTGATGCAGTAAGCTAAGTTATTCGACATGCTCATTTTGTACGATTTTGTGGCACCGCTCTTGTCATGAATTTGCCGTCCCGTGAATGTGGATTTCCGATTTATTGACTTTGTCAGGATGACGTCGTTCTAACAGAACAGTTGGATGTCAAGAAACCGAAACGTATTATCTCTCTTCTTCCAGTGTAAATTGTAAATCTGGATCGGCTTTGTTGGACTGTTGAAAACATATTTCTAAAATTAACAGCTTTTGGAATGAGGCACAGTAGATCTTCTGCATACCTTGTGTAGTGTGTACCTTTTTTAATTGTATTCTGTCAGTAGGTTTATACATTAGTGTATGGTGTGGTGAAACTTTTATACATTTTTAAAGATAACAGGCCAAATTAATTCTATACTTTTAGATTTGGATAGACGTGGAGAACATGATAAATGAAACTGACATTATGGACGCGATGTCGTCGGCCATTGAGCAGGCAAACGTTGTTCTTATACTTTTCTCCAGATTCTATAAGGAGAGTTCGAACACTAGAGCAGGTGGGCGACTGTTTTGTTTAGAAAAATAATGAAATTTTTAAAATTTATAATTTTGTTTGACAGAAAAAGCTATCTGGCCTGACAATTAATGAGCTTAAGATCCAAGTCAAAAGTAGGATGATGTATCGGTGAATGCGACATTGAATAACTCTCGTTTTGTAACGGTGACAACGGTAATTGATACACGACGAGTAAAAGATTATGGCATTCAGCATATAATACTAACTAATGTTGATTCAAAATGTCAGCTGTGACTACAAGAAACTCGTTTAGAATTATTACTTTTTTAATGCGACTTGTCAGAACGTTAATGAAATCGAAGATTTATAAAACTGGACAACTTTGGTACAGGGGTCGAATAGCTGAAAGTACAGAGCGACGCAGGTAGAGAGGTAATGTCACTGCGCAACGAAAACTGCGCTATTGCGTAGAGCGCATTCACATGTCATAAAATATCAATTACAGTGGACAGTTTTAGAGCTCGACAAATCGCTAAGCTGTTACATTTTGTCCAGTAAAGTCTAAGCAAAATACCTTTTATATGTTACTAGGTGGTTAAATACCTACCGCACTTGTGTGTGGATAATAGTCGGAAGCGAGGAGTTTTGTGCATCGAAGAACTCTAGCGTAAAAACCACCTGTGATGCCTTCGGTCCTCAACAGTGTGCGACGCGATCTAAAGGCAGAGCAGGGTCTGAGCGCGTAGAGTTGTCTCGTCTCTAATGTATTAGTTCTGCTAAATAGGTGTATAGTAGTTCAGATACCTAGCTAACCTAATGACTGGTTATTATTTTCATCAGGTAGTTTTTCTCGGTTTTAATACAAACGCCAACTTTTTATGTGTTGGCGTGTTTAAATATTTCTATATGTATACATTTTGCGTGCTAATTGTTTGGACTCGCAAAGAAACTATTCAGTTAAATTTTAATCACCTACGTTATAAGTGGTATAAATTTTAATGATATTTTACTATTTCAACTGTTTTACTGTGGGTATATATTTTGTGTACTTTTATTTAAGCGATTACATTATTAGCATAGACAGAAAGAGAGAGAAGCATAGAAAGATTAAAACCTGTTTTTTCTTAAGATTTGCTTACATGTTAATATTATAGTATTTTACATAGTTTATTAAATTATTCTATAAAGAATTATACTTTAAGACTAAATAAGCCACACATTAATTAAATTTTTTTCTATCTCAGAATCCTATTGATAAAACATTTTCTTCGTCCTTGAGACTAGAGCAGCCATTGAAGTCTGGTTTGTTAGACGGGAGTGGGCCTGCGTTTTAAACGGTAGACTATGAGGAAGCTCTTAGCTATTGGACAATGGGGCAACCAAATGGTGGTGCGACAGGCGTTGGTCACCAAATTGGTGGTTTAACTGGAATCATGAGATGGCAGTTTGGTCAGCATGAGATAATACACAGTACAGTACTCACAAAAGAAGATTTAGGACCACATTTGCTTCAATCTTCTTTGATTAGTGATTAGAGGTCTGATGACGATTCCGATCGAAACGTTGCCAGGCAACGAAGATTAGATCGCATCTCATTTCCAGTGGTTAGTTTGAACGACGTGGAAGCCTACGGAGGAAAGGTACGAAACCGCACCCAGCTCTCGTGAAGACGAACTCGATGTGTACTTGGATATGTGGATCAATCTGATCTTTGCAAAACTGATAGTGCAAATCTACTACTCACGAAAGAAAAACGTGAATACTCTAAGAAAACCCGTCGACCAACGTTCAATAGACGTCTAATTGTTTGCTTGTTTCTTTTTTAACTGTATGTCCCTATTTTATGTGCTTATTAGTAGACTTGCACAGAAATAATTCAGTTAAATTCGTCTGAATGCCACTTACTTAATGCAGATTTATGCTTTATTTTTATCAACAAATTATATGCGATATAAAAGTTGACAAGATATTACTATTTTAACATTTAGTCTAGCCATAAGGTGAGTGTAATTTTATTTAGGCGATTCTTTAAAGTATTAGGTAACATAGTTTGGCAGAGAAAAGTTGAGTGAGTAACATTGAAACATTTTGGAATTTTATGGTGCGGAATTTGCTTACATGCTAACATTTTATTTGTTGTATTACAATGCATGTTGTATTATTTGCTAAATAAAATTGTACAGTGAGGCTGTATAAGTCACCAATTTTTGGCTAATTTCCAGTCTGTAAATTCTACCTACAAAAGCTATTTATTGGCCAGTCGTATGAATTGGGACTGGAGTAGTCGTTCTAAACACGAATGGGTCTACAGAACAGATGGTATTTTGTGAGAACGGTTCAACTATTGGGTGATGGAGCAATTTTTGCTGGTTCAACATGCGTTAAACACTAAATCTGACGAGATCAGGGATAATCGGGACTTATGAGTTTTAAGCTAGTCGTGGCTTTTTATTTGAGCACTAGTAGAATAAAAAACACGGCGCTTACTGACCAAGCCATATTTTAGATGCTAACGTGTTTCACACAGCGATCCGATCCTATTCGAAGCAAGATGTTTCTTAGAGGACAAAGTGTGCGGAGACAGGACAAATAATTTGTGCTTACTATGGTTGCGGAAAGCAACCTGTTCTGCCTCACAATTATAAAAGTTGCCAGTTTGGCTACGAAATCACCAGGCGAGGCTAAAATAAAACTGAAGAATTTGGATATGCGTTTTTCGGGGTTCAGATTCGCCAGATTTTTGTATGGAATTGTAGAATAAACTGGTCAATTTAACTGAAAATTCATAGTGATGAAGTCAAAGAAATTTGGGGAAAAAAGTTTGGAGCATTGAATAAAAGTTGCACGATGATTAGAGAAAAAAATGGATGTATAAGTTCAAGGCAAGGGAAATCATTCATTTAATCGTCTCCTGTAATGAAAATGGGCCATTTTTGTGAATCAAAATCGCAAACATCCTAGAAGCAGAACCCGGCCGGAATTTGCGCCTAATTCGCAAAGATGTAAAAACGTTTCTCTTTGTTTCTCTACGCAAACATCTGCAAATAATATGTTGATATTTTTGCAGAACGGTAAAACGAACGACAAATTGGCACCGTGAGATAATTCGGAATAGGGACTAGTCAAATAATTTACGAGTATCAACTTCAATACGTGCTAAACCTTCGAACGTTGTCAAGGAAATATTGAACAAAAATATTAGTTGGCACATAATAAAAATTTCATCGATTCAGTGGCAATAGCTAAATCGTTGCAAAACTTTCTTGCAAAAGCTGCATGCTCCTGATGCCGGCCGTGGAAATTGTGATAGGTGCTTTACGGATGCAGAGTAAAAAAACCTTACCTGTCTTACTTATGAGTAGCATTTACTATTTGGTGAAATGTTTTAATTCATGAATATGCAAATTCTGATGAAAGCGACGTTGTGCAATTGAACAATATTTGTTATTCAACATCAGTTCCACAAGTGTCTGCAACCACTATTCGCGTTTCATTAGTTAGTGCTTCTTTCGTTTATCCGAGCATTACAAAAGGTTTTGTCGTAAAAAATCCGATTTGCCTCAGCTATGCCCTATTTTGCAATGTCACAACGCAAATTCCTCACTTCTCTCAATGTCAAATGAAGCATCATCGATTTTAGTTTAAAAATGTCCACAAACACTCCTTGTGTCTTTTTTGAGACACGCCTGTTAGTTTGAATTCCTGTTGACTATGTGTCTATTTCCCTCTACTTTGTAATTGTTTTCTTTTATCTTCTGTAGGTCTAATTAAGGATTAAACCATTTATTGCTTTTGCATTACTTCCGGTTCAATTACTTGAGTGTGGCCTTCATAAGAACTGTGTCCAACTATAGAAAAGATTCTCTTTTTTTCGAGCTATGTTGCCACAATGAGCTGTTAGTTTTAGCGGCCTTAATCCGCAGCAAAATAACCAAAAACAGTCTCTACATGAACGGAAGATAAACAGGTGAATTGTTTGTAGTTCGGAGAATGTGTGTTCATAAAATTGTGCTTTCCACATGTACGGATTTTGGTGTAAATTAATCGCCCATGCTAGTAAAGATTTACCATAAAATATAACAGATATTTCAATTTATGTATTCGGTGTTGTGCATCTAGTAACAAATTAGTTCAAATATGATCAGAAGGATTAATAAAAGACAGCATGAACGGAAAGTATAATCTCGTGCAAATATGAAATAAAAGGGCACACAGAAAAACAAACGGAAATAGGAAGCAATTCAATAGAAAATTCAGAACAGTATTAAATGTGTTTTTACATTAGTTAGTTTATAATTTGAAAAATTGGGTGTTGTTTGCGGCAGGGTGGCTCAGCGTTTAGAGCACCAGATTCCGAATCAGACGTGCCCAGGTTCGAGCCCTGTCCGCGGAAATTTCTGGCGAGTACGTGATGAGTTCCCAATCAGGACGAAACCGGTCTATTGGATGCATTGCCTTTCATACTCTATACAACTATTGGCTTATCTGAATTTTCACATTTTTTTCTTGTTTTAGTCTTCTCATACAAAGAGTATTCAGTCTTTAATGAGGGGTACTAATTGTGGGGCTTTTGCAGTTTGGTAGACGTAATAATTCCGTATAATTACACAATTGTATTGGAATAATATCATTAAATATCACAAGTTATGCAAAATAGTCATGCAAGTTACATAAACCCATTTAATGCCCGAATCCAGCCAAAATTAGTTAATGATATAAAAGTGAAGCGTTTAAACCAATTAAAATGATGGTTCTAGAAAAATGACAAAATTCACGAAAATAAAGACTATTCCTAATTTAGAATTGCATATATATATATATATATATATTTATTAAGCAAAATTTGGAAAACAAGAATAGAGATGAATTCTCAAGTCTACAAACCTTGACTTTTAATAATTGTTCCTAACGACATCATGCAAAAAAAGACGCAATTGAAATCCATAGAAGTGTAACTAGACATGAAGCATTTATGGAATTTACAGTGTGAGTCATCCCTTCCTTCCTACATTAAAACATCAACACATCCTCAAAGCGCACTAGAACGTGGGATTAAAGGTCATTATTAATTTTTTTCGATTCTTTAAGTGTAATCGTATTGATGTTTAAATCAAGCTCGCAAAATTGGCTTGAAGAATTGTTATCACCACCCGCGCAATCCATGATTCGTAAATTGTATACCTTATTTAGAAGTGACGAAAGCTGCAGAAAGTTAATGTTCATAACTGTATAGATATTGTGCAGCCGACATTTCCAGTGAAGTAAAATTTATTCGAGGGTATTAGAAGTGAGAGCCGCATATCTAATTTTACTTTCCATATATATGCAATGCGGATTTAACCACTCTAGTCATTTTGTCGTCGTACTCTGATGATGATCAGGGAAGGTCGAAACGCGTCAGTGCGTTGCGGCTGGCGGTAGTTTCGTTATGCTGTTCGAGGACTGGTTAAATACAACGGGATTGGTGTTTACTTCAATCTCGCAGTCTTGTTTTAACGAACTGTTACTACCACTCACGCAATCAATTATTGTTTAAATGCATATATATATATATATATATATATATATATATATATGATATATAGATATATATGGCGAAAGCTGCAAAAGGGTAATGTTCGTGACTGCATAGAAATTTTGCAGTCGACATTTCCAGTCAAGTACAACGTATGCGAGACTACTAGAAGTGAGAGCCGCATATCTAATTTTAATTTCCATATATATTCAATGCGGACGGAGCCTCTCTAGTTAGTTTGCCGTCGTACTCTGATGATGATTATGGAAGGTGGAAACGCGTCAGTAAGTGTGACTGGCGGTAGTTCTGCCATGTTCTTCGACGACTGGTTAATTAAAATGGAATTGGTGTTTACTTCAAGCTCGCAAACTTGATTTAAAGAATTAATGGTTATGGTCTTTCCAAAATGTTCTTTAATTTAAATATGAGATATACTTTAGAATTTCTCAGTAGTCCTTAACTTGATATAATTGGACAGAAAGCTATTTAGGGAAGACTTGGCTATTACTGCGCAACCAAATTTAAGAAAACGTTTGAAGCAACTGCGCAGGCGAATAGTTAATCACATCGCTATTGGGACATCAAATGCTTCGGCTAATTGGTTTTATTTTGCAGTATGCTAATAAAGGCTGTATGAGAATTATAATATTTTGCAAACTTATTTCAAAATATTTATATATTTTGTTTAATTTGTTAAACCGTTTTGTGAAGTCTAATTTACTTTTAATTGCTCTTCACATGAAGATAGCTTTAGTTAACGAGATTCTGATTTGAACTACAAGAATCATTTTCAGATTGACTAAATCGTTGGTCATGAATTGTTTATTTTAAATGAATAGTATTTTTTTAATGAACAAAGAAATATATATTATTTATTATTCTGTTGATTGAAAAATACCAAAAAATGCATTTTTTAATTCTGAAATAGAGGCCCAGTATGCACATAGGATTAACAAACCGCTAGTGTTTTTACGTGTGGAGCAACAGTACTCTCCGGACGGCTGGTTGGGTATAATGCTGGGCAATCGATTGTATATCGATTTTTCTGGAAAGTATCCGTTTCCCGTGAAAATGCACGAGCTGCTACGACATATCGACGACATCACAACGGGAAAGGTAAGACGCTTCTGCTGGCTTGAATATTAGAGTTGCTTAAAACTGAGTCATAACAGAGTGTCTTTCTTTGGACATAAACATTTTGCAAATTTGAAATATTATCGGCTGCTGGGAACTAATCTGTATGCATGCACGTATTAGGTAATGAGTGTCTTGCAGACAAGTAACGAAAATGGGACTTAAAGTATATGCTAACAGTTAGCATGAGCGAGAGGTAATTCGTCATCCAATTGCCCTATATTTCCTGAATATCGTGGATTTTGAGCGTATTGTTGGTTCATACTGATTTTTCGTCATAAAGCATTGATTTTACTTTTAGTTAATTCTAACTTTGGCATAATCTTATGGTCATGAAGTGATGTTAAGATATATTAAAGCAATGAGACATCATTTCTCTATGTATTGATATTTTATTTTCTATAATGTCGTAGAGTTATTCAATTATTAGATAAGCGGCAATACGACATATTTGTTTCATAGCCACATAAATTTTTGGCCACAATCCGCTACAGCGGCTGCGATTTCCTAAAGCACGCCAATTTAGCAGAAATAAATGTATCCTTCTATTATAAAAATAATATTCTTATGGGAGGCGAGTCTTAACAAAATTCACATGTGCAAAATGAAAATAAATTTTATTAGATACAGGAACCGTTTCTTTCCCATATTCTTCTCAAGTATGCAACAAATGAACATCTCTTTAAATATAAATTGAAAGGCCAATAAAAATAGAAATTTGTAAACATTGAGAGAGTGTAAAATAAGAGAACAGCCAATCAATTGCGTGCATCACATCCAGTTCAAGCTCAATGCACGCACATGTTTCTACAGGTATTGAGCTTGAACTTGAGGTGATGTACGCAATTTATTGGTTGTTCCTTTATGTCACACTCTCTTCATATTTACATTTTTCTATACTGCTTGCACATGGAAGGATAATATGAAAAAGAATAGTATTGTTTTCGATTCGACCGTTTTCTGTCGAATTTTACCATTCAAACATGCATTGCCTCGAAATAAACGGAAGAGAGGGATTAGAAAGAGAGGGGAAGGGAGAAATAATGTGTGTGTTTGTGAGAGAGAGAGAGAGGAATAGAGATATGGAGAGAGAAAGAAATAGGTAGATAGGGGGAGTGATGGAGGTGGGGAATAGGGGAATAATGAAATAACTGGTGAGGCTACATTTCATGTACCACAGCACAATTATCACTTTTATTCCTCGTTGCTACCTCGCATATCAGCGTGTTATAAGCGTCATTTTATCGTCAAATTGCTTACCTCAAAAGGTCAACCAAATGTCTAAAACAATCCACAAATTGTTCGTTGCCATATCAGCTTAACTTTGGCCATCATATACCTGGGAATAAGACGGCAAATTCACGTTATCTACTTAACTTTTCCTAGTCTGATTTTACTAGGCAACTTCTGATTTGTAGTCATATGACTTCGGGCTCACGGTCATTTGGCTCACGTAATGAACGCAAATTCCCATTCGTCGTTTATTTGAAAACAAAGTTACCTTAATAAATGACAAAATCGCACTTTCTAGACACGTTTTCATGTCTAGAACATTTCTTTTCACCTTTAACCTTGCATGTAGATTTAGGTAAACGAATATAGGTGAATATGAGCGATTTGCTAATTGGCTTCAATTTGATTTTGTAATAATTCGTGAAATCGAAACTCTTCACTACCTCGGATAATGTAGTGGCGCAAAATCGCTGCGGTCGGTGAATACTTCATTTTAACTTCCTCTACAATGTAAAAGTAAATACGTTTCTAACACAAACTTTCATCTATTGATCGAAAACATGTGGCTAAGCAAATATTGCCTTTAATCAAACAGCACTTATTTGAATAAGCTAAAATAAATTAATTAATACAAGAAGAAACAGAAAATTGAACATACGCATGTGCACATTTTTACTTAGCTATTATGTCTAAAAGAGATTTGTAAGAATAAAACAATTTTACGAATTTGGATAAAAATAACTTTTAAAACGTTTGAAATGGTTTTATCTTTTATAGTAACTCCTAGTTTTATAGTAAAACAAGGAATATGGAAGTGTTACGCAAAGACTCATGAGGTAGATTAGAAATAGAAGAGAAAAGAATAAAAGCGGATCGATTTTAAACGCCTGTGCGATTATCAGAACTTCACATTTTCTTTTCAGATTTTGCACTTGTACATTTTAGTTCGTTTAAATGCCTGCACATTTGCGGAACACTTTGTTGCGTCAAAAGCTGTTTTATTTTACTCAGTGTAAATAAGAATAAAACCAACCGTCAAACATCATTATAAAACTAAAGTATAAACTATATCGCGTTTATTGATTGAAGGTTTGATCTGTGGATTGTACATGTATGTTAATTGGAATAATTTATAAATGAAACTGATAAATAACATATTTTGCTACAATATTCCAGATCACACAAAATTAGAAAACAATATCTTTAAAGTCCTATCTAGATTTTTTGCTAATTGAAGCTCGGCAATTATCCATGATCCTGTAAGAATTTATATAAATCTTATGGAGCTCCTTTATAACTGAAGAAACACGTTCGCTATTTCTACGTAAAATATGTTTAATCATCTAACAAACAACAATCGCTTTTTATTTAAAAACATTATACAATATAACAGAACTACATTCACTCGCACGTACTGATGCGTTTTGACGTCTCACAAATAGCTGACCAACGAGGAACAAACCGCTGTGCTTATACGCCAGGAAGGGAAAATCAGCTCTGCTTCTCTCACCCGTAGTAGTCTTGCACGCACTGTATTTGCCAATACCTGTGACTGACGGTAGTTTCACTACGTTTTGTTGTTGTTTATCTCATGTTCGTAAGCTGTATTTAAATAAATGTTATCACCACCCGAACTGTAAAAGGTTTTTCGTCACTACTAATAGTATCTACCTTTTGAGCACTCGAGCATTTATTTCACAGCCACTCATCTTTTATCCTATAAAACCCATACATAGTATATTAAATTCTTGCAATTTTCTGATATACTAATAGTCAGCGCCAATATGACTAAAAATTAAAAAAATCTTTTGGTCTATGCATCGACAAAAACAGTGGCAAAACTTTGGCGCTAAAAATCTATTGATCCATTATTTTATTAGTAAACAAACTCAAACGATCAATGAAGCACGATTGAAATTTTATTCCGACTGCGGTGAAAAATATTATTTCGTAAATAATTAATCAAATGTACGCTTAGAAGAAATGGTTTAAATAATTATGTCAATCATTTGCATAGGTGATAAGACCAATTTATGTTCATCAAGATGAAAACACATTTGATGCGATGAAGCAACGTGTTTACGAGAACGGCACATACAGACTAAAATGCGCTACCTGGACAAGCCAAAATTGTGCTGCCTGGCAACGTCGCAACGGACTTACCTGGTTAGTTGATTATGTGCAGGACACAGTAAAATATTATTTGATAAAGTTAAATTTTAAAAAAATATATAACTTTTAGAGATAACGAAGCGTGTAAAACTATTGTATTTTGTATTTTTACGCGGTTAACAGTTGTCCTAATTGAGAAATAGTCTGAATTAAAAAATAACTTCTTTTATAAAAAGCAGGTTCGTACCAAATTATTAAAACATTAGTGATTTTACTATAATCAAGGTTGCGAACTTGATATAAACACCTGACCCATTATTTACTTACATACTGTCAATGTTAGTTTAATTCTATAAATGTTCATTTCAATACCACTTTCCCATGTAATGTGGTGTCTGTTCAGTAATAACAGATTGGGGATGGGTTAGTTGGAAACTTTGGGCCCAAATGATGCCAAAGTGAGCTCCAATTGGGCAAGTTGAAAAATTGATCAACGAAAACGATTAAGTAGTATATAACTGAAAAATGTGTGCAGTGCAGTGTGTGCGCAGGATGGTCGCAGGGTTAGAGCACCAGATTCCAAAGACGTGCCGAGGCTCGAGTTCTGGTCGCAAATTCTGTGGCCAGTACGTGATGAGTTCCCAATAAGGACGAAACCGGTCTCCTGGATGACTTGCCTTTTCCACACTCTACAATACGTAGTTTATAATGACAAATGTTTGTATGTTATTGGCCAGGTGTTTATATCAAGTTTGCACCTTGATTAAAATTAAATGTCTTATTCTAGACTGATATAAAACTGACTTCCTTAACAATGAAATATCTGGTAAAATTGGATACCTGTCATAACAAAATCGCTATTAGTTACATTTAATGCATTATCTTCAATTCAAACTCTTTCGCAGTTATCAATGTCGTTTTTGTTAATTTGTGCGAATTTCTGTAATCCGATTAAACTAAAGAACTACTGGAATCAATTTAGAACGTTAATCTAAATGTTGTTATTGAATAACCAATTGCTTTCATAGATGGTGCAGTTTGAACCTTGTTAGTCAATTTGCTGTCGTACTCTGATGATGATCATAGAAGATCGAACGCCTCGTGCGCGTTGTATTGGCAGCTTCTACAGTGAGCAAATGCACGACTGGTTACAATGGGATTGGTGTCTACTTCAATCTCGGGTAAACTGATTTTCAAGAATTGAAGCTACCAACCGTGCAAATTGGCTCGATATTAGCAACGCATTGCCTACATATGTATATGTGGCGAAAGCCAGTTAATGTTCGTGACTGCATAGAAAATGTGCAGCCGACATTTCCAGTCAAGTTCAATGCGAGACTAAGGAGGTGAGAGCCGCCTATCTAAATTTGATTTGGTATTTATTCAATGCGGTTTGATTCTCGGATGTTAGCCGCTTGCCATCACCTCGGATGATGATCATAGTTATCGAACGTCAAAGTTGCAGTTGGCGGGTAGTTTGTTATGGTTGTTTGATTTACTTAGTTGGCATTAATGGAGATTATGTTACTCGGGTTTGTAAACTGATTTGAAATAGTTTCTTTATCATCATCTATCGCAACCAGGTTTTTTGTCTAATGGTATAAATTCGAAAAGGTGTATATTTATTGCTTTTTTTAAATTAAAAATCAATTTCTTACGCCATTTTGTTGTATATATCAAGACGTTATTTACCTCGAAATTTGTTTAAACAGTTCGCGTAAATATAAAGCTCAAAAGCGGTTTTAAAATTTAAATTCATCAATAATCCCGAGTTCTCATTTTTCAAATGAACAATGTTATACTGTGCCAAGAGATTCCTGAACTATGCAACCGTTTCATATGTTGAACTATCTATTTAAATCTTCATCATAAATAATTCTCTCCTGTTGGTGCAATCTTCTAAAGTGACTAGTTTTATTAATATTATTATTATTATTATTTAGTATAATATATTACCTTTGCTTATAGGCCATATCCAACAATTCAAGTTATCAAGTCGTACGTCATAATAAATCAAAAGTTTATAGATTAATATCTGTCACAACCTCAGTATTAATGATTAATAATTTTACCAAAAAACTGAGTATTGCAGTAAACAGTAAATAGCAGTTGTACATCTAGTAATAAGTAACGAATGTTGAAAAGAATAATAAAACCAAAGGCAGCATGAACGGAAAGTATAATCTCATGCACATTCGTTTCGTGCTTACTGGCGACTCATCAGTAGGAGCCGGTATTACGCCCTTTAACCACTATATATTTGGTAGAAGAATGTGGAATAATAGGACGGTACAATCTCCTAGACGAATGTGTAAACCTGTAATAGTGAAGCTAACATAATCTGAAGTCAACGACAATACGACTTCAATGCTAACTCACACTATATAATATATATACCGAGTCTGTAAAGGATACTAACACTATGGCCATTGTGTTAGTAACTGATACCTTTTTTGAAATCGATGAGTACCGGATACTAACACTATGGTTTCCGAGTCGGTACATGATACCAACCTGATGGATATAAATTTATGCTAAGTTCACCCAAATTGAGAATTACAACAATTTCCGAACACCTGTTACTCCAGTTAAACCATACACTCTGGCCTTCATCGATATCAGTTATCACATTTCGCGGTAAGCATGACATCATTCAATTCAATATATTACAGTTAAATACTGTTTGTTGCGAAGAACTAATATATATGGGCATGTATTAAGTTTTGCGAACCTAGTAACAAATTAGTTCAGTTGTGACCAGAAGATAAACCAAAGGCAACATGAACGGAAAGTATAGTAACCTCAAGTAAACTGTTCGTGCTTACTGGTAAGACCATCAGTAGGAGCCGGTATTACGCCCTTAAATCACTATGGCTAGTAGAAGAATGTAGAATAGGACGGTACACCTCCTGATTAAATGTATAAACCTACAAATAGTGAAGCTAACATAATCTAAATAACTAATGACTTCAATGCTAACTCAATTGCTATAATATGTATACTCAGGGAAGGATAATTAACAATATGGCTATTGTGTTAGTAATCGACACGGGAACATTACGTACAGCAAATGTTATACAGTAGCAACAGTATGGTTGCCGAGTCAGTACATAAGCAGAGTAATTCATCAGCAATATAAATAAGGAGTACACAGTAAATATATAATTATGCACATTTAATTTAATTCTGCGCCATGACAATTTATACACAGCATACAATGTTTGCGTACAGAATAGTATTGCGCAGAATAGGTTATAATTATTGTCAAGCACAATAATTGCTAATGCATATGAATGTAATGCGAAACTGGTTTCTTTTCCCGTCCTACTAATTTCCATTGGAACTTGGAAACTAGATCAATAGCATTGTGTTTTAAAATTTCGCTCTTTTGTCTAAAACACAACAAATCGTAAGAAACATGCGATGTTAACGATGAATAATCTGCTCATCTTTGGTTCGGTTGTAGTCTACTTAAAAATCTTACCGAAATTGTTCAGCCAATTTCCAGAGCGTGTCGCAAGGTCAAGCAGCCCAATGGAGTCGTGGATTATCCTCAGACAAGCTGTCGCAATGCCAAAAGTATGTTTTTAGCTTCGCAACAGGCAATGCAAACCCAAGTTTTGTTTTCAGAATAAGAGACACTGAGACGTGAAGCGTAGAAGACGGTCATGTTTTCCATTTAGGCCCGCATCATGAGAAATCTTATTTGTTTAACTGATACGAATTTGGCATATATATATATATGGTATAGAATATATATATATATAGTATATATGTATATATATAATACATCCAGCAGACCAAATACCCCCTCAACCAGACTCAAAAAGACATTCTATTGGATAGGCAACAAACTGAAGGGTAAAAAACAGATGCACAAATGGAGACACACACAGACACATACGCATACACACTTACTAATCATCCCAAAAAACGAAGTAGAAGTAAAACCGAGTCAGATTTGTTCCACCCACATAATAAAATGAAAACCCAGAATGTATATAAATGAAAGGATGTATAGTGAAGTTTAAAGTAGTCACGAGATAAATGTCACATCCACTTTGTTGCTGAATTTCTATTTTCTTCCTAATATGAAACATATTGTGTAACATTTGAAGGCAGAAAGATATAATATATATATATATATATATATATATATATACAACAGCAGTAAAAACGACTCAGATTTGTTAACACTAGCATAATCAATTTAAAAACCCAAAATGTATAAATATGTATGATTGTATAAGAGAGCATTAGTATCTACCAGAGATAAATGGCTCTTTATCCATTTTGTTATTGGTAGCTTTTTAATTATAAGAACATATATATATGTAAATGGTTTATATAAAATATTTAACTATACATTATATATATATATATATATATATATATATATATATATATATATATATATATATATAATAGCATCCAGCAGCATTCAAGTACTCTCATCCAGACTCAAAAAAGACATTCTATTGGATAGGCAAACAAACCATGAAAAACAGATGCACTGACATTAACACACACAGACACATACGCATTACACACTTACTAATCATCCCAAAACAATACGAAGAAGTAAACTGAGCCAGATTCTGTTCCAACCATAACAAAATGAAAACCCAGAATGCATAGCAAAGTTTAGTAGTCATTGTATCGGCTTCTCATCCAATTTATTATTAATGTATTTTTCTTCCTAATTTGAAACATATTTATTTAAATATTTAAAGGCAATGGACATAATATATATATATATATATATATATATATATATATATATATATATATATAAACAGTAAAAAATTGAAATGCTTTGTTCCACCCATATAATAAAAATGAAAACCAGAATGTATATGCAAATAAAGGATGAGCAGTGAAGTTTTAGTAGTCACGACATAAATGGTCAATATCCATCATTATTAATGTACTTGTGAGATGCGGCTCTCACCTCAGATGTTTTTCAATTGTACGCATCTGGAATGTTCAGCTTGCATAATTCCCCACAGTCACGAACATCAATTTGTTGCAGATTTCGCCACTTGTAGTAAAATTAATCAGCCAATTATTTCGCGGGTGGTGTTGACAATTCTTTAAATCAAGTGTGCGAGGTTTATAAAAGCATCAATAAGGTTACACTTAATCAGTCGTAAACAGATTAGTATCTACCTTTAATCACACGTTCTGGCGCATTTTAAGGACGTGTTGATATATTAATGTAGGAAGGAATGGATGATTTACACTGTAAATTTAATAAATGCTTCATGTCTAGTTACATTTCTATGGATGGATTGATTTTTCATTAGTCTATTTCAAGTGCGTCTTTTCCGTTTTCATGATGTCTGATATCTCACAATGTTCATCAGCGGTGCTGTCCACTCATAATAAGATTAGGTGTGTAGATTTGCTAGCATAGAGTAAACACCAATCCCATTGTGTTTAACCAGTCGTCGAACAGCATAGCAAAACTAGCGGCAGTTACAAGCACTGACGGGTTTCGACCTTCCATAATCTTCTTCAGAGCTCGGCAGCAAACTGGCTTGTGTGGATCAATCCACAATGCATATTTTTAATGCCTGGCATTTATAAAGTAGTTAAATGTCTTTTCGTTACTTTTGTAATAGACCTATATTATTTTAATATTCGCGATTCTTTAACAGATATCATAGAACTAATATGCGCACAATGGTGAGAAAGACATTTTCAACTATATCAATTTAATCTGCTGGCCGAGTGGTTACTTGAAGGAAAATTAAGTTTTAATATGATGTTAGCGTTCAACGTATGCAGTCTTGAACGTTGGTCTTCGGGGTTGGCAGTGCTACCGTCACATTTAGAGTATCCACGGGTTTCTTTTGTGTGTAGAGTAGATTTGCAATATCGGTTTTGCAGAGATTCGATTGACTGTCACCTCCAAGTACAAACCGAGGTCGTCTGGGTGGCGGCTGGTTGCCGGTTCGTCCCTTCCATTCGAAGGTCTCAATCTACAATTTCAAGCACTTTACGGTGTGTGCGTGTGTGTGTGTGAATAGAAGCCTCACGATGGTACTGGAAATGTCGTACCGAAACGCAGTCAGTCAACGAAGATTAACTCGTACCTCATTTCCAGCGGTTAGTATGATGAAAGGGACGATTCAGCACCCAGCCACCACGAAGATGAGCTCGATGCCTGCCTGGGAAAGGTGATCAATCGGATCTTTGCCAAACTGATGGTGCAAATCTACTGCCCACGTAAGAAAACCGTGGATACTCGAAATTTATGCAGCCATACAACACATATGCACACACACACACACACACACACACACACACACAAACTGGAACTACTTTGGTAAGATACTGCGCCGATAACACGTGCCAAGCAGGAGATCATTATTCAACCTATCTAAAATATTTTTAAACCCGCCGCCCTTTTCTTGTGCGAGACAGTTGATAGCCCTCCTAGGTCGGTGAAATCTTGAATCCTTTACATTTCCAGACGCACCGATTTTATTCGGCCTTGATTGATTGGTTCTCATTTGTCCCTTCACTTTGAAACCCTCCATCAGCTGCTTGTCGGAAAACGAGGTTTGAACAAGATATTCCAATATATTTTTCCGAATTTTCGCGGCTTCAATTCTAGTCCCATCTTCAGGGTTAACACCGCATCGATCACGGCCAAAATAATCGGTGCAACTGGAAGTGTAAATAGATTCAAGATTTTACCGACCTACGAGTGCTATCCATTGTCCCGCACAAAAAAACGACGGCGGCGAGTTTATATACACGACGGACAGCACTGCGCAGTTCACATCAGAATTTAGGCATTACGTAAAATGTTGTTTACAGATGAACCGGGTTCTAAAGCACAATTAAATTTTGGAGAATAGTGTCAAGATTGGTTGCAAGTCTGAAGAAACTCGTAGATGCAGCACATCTGTTGTGTCACCTTAGCTATGGTCGTGTTATGTGTTTAGAAAATCGTAACTACTTTAGTTTCTTAATTTGAGTGCACCATTTTTCTAACTGTAGCACCGCTCTGATTGGTCTCATTAATATACACGTTGAATTATCGTGCGGGCTTACATGTCGTTGTTTTAATGTAATATTACTGTGTTTATTGTGACGTACTTTTTGGCAGAGATTTTAATTTGCATTAAATCAAGTTTGCGAGCTTGAAGTAAACACCAACCTCATTGTATTCAGCCAGTCGTCGAACAACATAGCACAACTACCGCCAGCCGCAACGCACTGACGCGCTGTGACCTTCCATGATCATCATCAGAGTACGACGGCAAACTGACTATCGAGGATCAAACCGCATTGAATATATATGGAAATCAAATTTAGATATACGGCTCTCACCTCTAGCAGTCTCGCATACATTGAACTTGACTGGAAATGTTGGCTGCACAATTTCTACGGAGTCACGATTTACATTTGTTGTAGACAAAGGGGCGACGTTCTGAAACGTGCTGCTTCGGAACAACTCGTTCCACTCAGTTGACAGCTAGCAGTCGTACACAATAGCCATTACTAATTGAATATTGTTTAGCGTTTCCTCATCGTCTATATTATTGCCGTGCTATTGTGCACATATTATATACGGCTTGTTAGTCATATTTTTTGTGTTTCCTTTCTAGATCTATGTGAAGCTTTCGAGTTTTAATCAAAATCGATATAGAAAGAGTTTACAGTGCTATAAAAATCGAGAAGAATTTCATTTTGCGTCGCATACAGATCTATTTTTCATAAAGTAATCATGATGGTCTTCTCTGTCATAAAGAGAGTGTTAAGGAACTTTAACACAAGTACTCGGGTTTAACAGTCTTGATCATTATCATCTGTAAATTTTTCTGTACGTTCATAACTCTGTTAAACTGAATTATGCAAGTCTCATTCGAATCTTTGTTCTGACACCAAACCATACTACAGGAATGGCAAAACTGGTTTGACTGGAAAGGGGTTGGCGTTCCTGTGCTCAGTCAGAGTCGAGGCCCCCGACGTATTCTACAATCTTCTGATGTCGGTTGGTGGTCTGACAGATTTAGAGACCCTTGCAGATTTTACAGAGGCAGTAAATCAACTGCTGTAGTGAAAAAAGGCCTGTAAGTTAAACGAGTCCATAATTTACCCTGGTTTATTTATTTGCAAACGTTTTAAAATAATTAATTATTTGAATGGTAAAATATATCTTTCGTTGAATGATGTATGGATTTGCTGCAGTAACAGATGTTCAGAAGCAGTTGGATTTTTCAATTTTTGTGAAATTGAGCATATATTGTAACACATTTTGTTGGTACCATGTAGCGACTCGGCAACCATTGTGTTGGTACCTTGTGCCTTTTTGTAAAACATATGGTCGGTATCAGGTACTGACACAACAATTCTTTGCCGGCTTGGTACATATATGGAATATAGTGATTTGGCTTTGAGGTGGTATAGTTGGAGACTTTATTTGAAATGAGTTTCACTACTGCATGTTAACACGTTCATGTAGGACATTGTGCCGTCCAATTGTCCCACGTTCATTAGTGGATAAAGGGCGTAATACTGACTCCTACTGATGAATCGCCACGATTCATGAAACGAATGTGCACATGATATTATATCTTTCGTTCATGCTGACTTTGGTTTATTATTCTGGTCATATCTGAACTATTTTTTTCTAGTTGCGCAACACAATTTATAACTGCATATATATTAGTTCTTTGAAACAAACAGTATCTAGCTGTTATATACTTAATTAAATGATGTCATGATTACGGGGGGAAATGATAACTGTTACCGATCAAAGCCGGAGTGTACGGGTTTACTGGAGCAACAGATGTTCAGAAGTAGTTGTAATTCTCATTTTTGGTGAAATTTATCGTATCTTGACATCTATTTTTCTTGTAAAATGTAACAACTTGGCAACCATAACGATGTTAGCCTTTATAGGCTCGATATACAATATATATCGTAAGTTGACTTTGAGATTGCAATGCCGAATTTTTTTTATTATATAGACTCCATTATTAATTGAGTAAATATACTTATGGGAGACATTGGGTGTAGTCACGGCTTCTTTTGACGCACGAAACGTTTGTGTACTTCGGACTATACCTTTCGTCTATACTGACTTTGGTATATCCTTCTGGATATATTCAATCTAATTTGTTAACAGGTACACACTATACAATGTCTAGTTGAAAACATTTCAGTCCATTGCAACAAAGAATATTAAATGATTAGGTCGAAAACGTTATTTGATGTTATTACTTGATCTGCGTTTTGACTAAGGCAACGTTCATTGTTCCAGTATTTTTTGTGCTAAAATATTTCGGCTAAGCTTATCGATAGCCTTCATCAGTTGCAATTTACATCACAAGTTTAAGAAACGAAACAAAAGAAGCAAGCGTGTTATTTCCTCTAGCCATAATATTTATACTTCAGACTGACCTTTCGTTAGATATTCACGTGTCACATGAGTGTGTGTGTGCATTTTCATATCTGTTGTCTTCGTCTAACTAATTGAGACCAAAGTGGTTGAATAATAATTTATCAGTTGCATGCGTTAACTATTCGTTTTACACGCTCAATGGGACACGCGAATATCTAATGAAATGTCAGTCTTAAGCATAAATATTATGGCTAGAGGAAAGAACACGCTTGCTTCATTAGTTTCGTTTGTTAAACTTGTGATGTAAATTGTAATTGGTGAAGGCTAGCGATAAGTTTAGACGAAATATTTTAGCAAAACAAAACTATGGCAGCAATAAACGCTGCGTTAGTCAAAACGCAGATCAGGTAATTTCAATTAATCCATGTTCGCAAAAGTTATCTTCATTCAAGAAACTTTATTTGATGGACTGAATAAAAAATTGTGACTGTTATTGCCACAATTGGTACACAAAAAAAGATTTTTAAAAAAATTAGCTTTATCTTCGAAATTCATGTTTTCATCTAATTACTAATTGGTAAGTAGTAGTTTCCTTACTCCGGTAAAGATATTTTGATAATCCCTCTCTGGCGCTTCAAGGCGATGGACTTTAAATAATAAAATTATCATTTTCCTCGTTGCAGTATTTCAGAATTTGTTTACTATAGCCAATACGTCGTTATTTCAATCACGTTTATCTATGCCCTTACGGATATTATGTAATGACGTTCGATAGAATTTAAATTCTTAGAAAGGCAAAATTTTAACACGTTTATGTAAATTAGGTCTGCGTGCTTGAGAGGAAAACCAATGCTCTGGCAATCAATCAATCGCTCAGCATAGCAGAACTACCGTCGGTCTCAGATACTCACGTGGTTCAACCCTCCATTATTAACAGAGTACGATGGCGTATTAACTTACCTTGTGTAAACCGCCATGCATTTATAATGAAAAGCAAAACTAGACGTGTGACTCTCACTCTTAGTGGTTTCAAAAATAGTATATATATATATATATATATATATATATATATATATATATATTGTTTAATGTCTAATGGCAGGATTATGATTATGTATACTTTGTCGCGTCTATAGCAAATTCTGGACCATACATGAGATATTACAATTATCAAAGTGAATTAAAAAGGATTACATGCATACATTACACAATAGCGAACAGGATGCCTGAAAAAAACAGTATAAACAACAGACACCAGTTTATATTCAAATATTTGTTAATTAAGTTGCAGATAAATGAATTTTCAACTACCAGTTTTATTCTTGCTTTGAATATTGGTTAAAAATCGGCCTGGTTTGGAATGGGCTTTTTTTAACTAAGTGCAACCGTTGCGGAGGCAATTTTCCCTTTGCCAGCTAATAATTCTCTGTCCGAAATTTTACTTTGACATCCTGTTCTAATGATCCGCCAGTGCGAGCCATATAGCGCACCGATCATTTATTGCATTTGCTTAAATAAACGAAATTGGACCGTTAGATTGCATGGTGCTTATCATTTATATTTGTGCTTATCAGGCGTTTTGTTGTACAAGCAAGCATCGGTTTTTCAGATGGCGCTTCCTCTTAGAAAAGTAGACTTGCAAATATCGCCCTATGGTTGGGTACACCCTTCTTGCTATTTATCGTTTTTTTGTACTCCATATTTGCGTCAAAGAAACCTTCAGGATACCTGTTTTCTAATAAAGTAGATTTCTGCATCGTCAGTTCGTGGCAGTAGATTTGGTTTGTTTTGTGACAATAAATTCGTATCAAATTTCTTTTTCGCGGAATTGCGACAACGCTTTGATTATGGATATACTATGCAGTCCACGGCTTTTTTCGATATATTTGCTACTTAACACACACATATTCTTGTCTCAATATTAATGCGTCACGTAAATGCAATGCTTTAAACTGGAGGTTTTGCACTCGAAAGTTTGAAAAGAATAGCATGGCTGTAGAGATATCCTGGTCACTACCATAGGAGAGCGCCTCAGACCTCACGCTCGGATAATCCATATATGCGGAGTGAACATCTAATTTAGAACACCTAAGTACATCAGCACGGTTTTTTAAAAATAAATTTCTCAAGTCCTTCGGTTTATTGCTCCGTATCTTCGCACTTATTGGTGTCATCTTTTACTTTAAAATAAGATTTACTGCAATAATATTTAATACAAACATGTGTGTATGTTCACAGTCTCACTGCGATAATTTATTGTCAAGATATCGCTTCGCTAATTGTCTTTCAGAAAAAAATGTTAAGCCAGGAACATGTAGTATGCGTACCACACAAATCACAATCTTAAGAAGACAGAATAATAAAGCCACCAAAGACAATTCATAATCTTCGACAATGTTTACAAAGAAAATCATAAAAAATATTCCAATATTTTTTTTAAATTCAAAACTTCGTTTTATGAAACCAGCGGTGACATCACTTGTCCAAAAATAAAAATTAATTTCATAGTACCCTTTCCATGTGGAAAAATAAAAAGAAATTTTATCGGAAACAGACCAGACGGTTAATTACTCGAATGAAAGAACATTGCAACTTAAACGCCTGTTTCAAATCAAATTGTGAATCCACGTCTGCAATTGCGCAACACATTATTGAAACCTCACACGTATGTTCTTCAGACATAGAATTTAAAATAATTACTAAGTGCAAGATCAAAAGGTAGTTAACCACATGCGAAGAGTTATGGATAAACAAATTGCAACCGGATTTATGAAAGTAGAAGAAGCCTGTTCTGGCATTGAGTTTTAACTGGAGATAACGAAGGCAATTGATTGGTTGTTCACTTATTTCACATTCTCTCCCTGTTTACATTTTTCTATCTCGTTTTGCCTTTCAATTTATATATGAAACAGATGTTCATTTGTAGATACCTGAGGAGAAAATAAGAAAGAAGCAGTTCTTGTATGTAATAATTTTATTTTTGCACATGGAAAGGGCATTTTGAATTTTTTAAGGCTCGCATTCAAAAAAATTGATTTATTTTAACATGAGGAGTTAATTAACCTACAACAAGTTAATTGACTTCTACATGATCCACGTTATTAAAATCGTTAAGCGTAGCATTTATCTCTTTTATTTTTTTAATGATAATGAAATTATCATCAAAATACATTAGATATGCTATTGCAATTTTGATGCTACCACTTAGAACATCAGCTAGTGGACATTTGAACGGACTGCCCATCGTCATTCCACTGAGTTGCCTGATATACATTGGCCACTTTGTTTGAATTGAACTCTTCAGTGCACTTGTTGCGAAATATCATTGATGACTTTTAGGTATGAGGAATGATCGGTTGTTTCTGTTGAGGAATTGGCCAGGGTATTTTTTAGTTTATTAGCAGGGATGATTGGAAACTTATTCCCACCATCGAAGGATATCGTAGTTTCGTACTAGACATAATTCGATGCTAGTTTATTTACAAAATCAAACGTTTCGCGAACCCAGCTGTTAACATATCATTTTATACTGCATGTAGGACAGTTCTTAGTTTGTGGACCAGTTCGTGCGATGGTGAGTTGGTCATTAGTATTAAGGGCGGATAGTTGTCCGTACCATCTACTTTGTGTAGCGTAGGTATGGTGCGAGGAATTAAGTTCCAGATAATAGACCTGCCTTATGATAAGTCGATGCTTCAATGCACCACTTATTTTTTTTGGTACCAGATTCCGAAGCAGACGTGCCCAGGTTTGAGCACTGTACGCGACAAATTCTGGCCAGTACGTGATGAGTTTCCAATAATTACGAAACCGGCCCAATGGATGAATTGCCTTTTCACACTCTATAATACTTAGTTGTGCGGCAGAGTGGTTCAGTGGTTAGAGCACCAGATTCCGAAGCAGGCGAGCCCAGGTTCGAGCACTGTCAGCGACAAATTCTGGCCAGTACGTGATGAGTTCCCAATGAGGACGAAATCGGTCTACTGGATGAATTTCCTTTTCTACACTTCACAATTCTTAAATTATTCTGAAAAATGTCTTTAGTTAATGGGTCAGGTGTTTATACCAAGATCGCAGCCTTGATTATAGTAAAGGTTTCTAATATTTTGGAATATTTTTTCCAGGTAACATTGTCAAAGGTAAGCTCACAACACCACAGTAACGAAGAATAATGAATACTTTTTTCAATTTTGTTTAATCAGTTTTATCTCTACTTACTGACAATCACGGACTGTTCACTAGATAATCGTGAATCATGTATGTTTTCCGTTCGTGTTCTTATGATTGTATAATATTAAGTTCAACGTAATTAACTGCACGCATACGCTTATCTAAGTCAAATTACAGTGATTTCATAAAAATTACTGGCGTTTTACTAAATAACAGTTTGACATATATGTACGCGTTGAAATGACAAATAAATCAGTTTTTTAAAAATCCGTGCACGCGGAGTTTCACTTTCGTGGAACTACTGTGTCAATCTCGCTTTTCACGCATCAGACTTATTTTTTATACCTACTTTGTTAACTAAAGTATTCACGAGTGGTATCACCGGTTAAAAAGTGGTCCAGGAAATGCAAATAAATTGGTCGCCACATTTGGCCAAGCTAATTTATCCAAAGTTAGTAAGATAACAAGTTTAATTGTAATAAGAAGAAAATTAGAGGTGTCATAATCGTACAACGATTGTCGGTTCCTAGAAAAAACATTCCTTCAAACACTACCTGTAGAAAAACCTCATAGTTATGAGCACCATATAGCTAAAATTGTATGCACAATTCCTGGACTCATGTAGAAGTTATCACGGTAAATTTCTTAAACTTTAACTAATCAATCGGGCGAGCTCCAATTTGCGATTGATAATGAGTCATGGGGTGAATTATAGTTTCTGGGTGTCCAATTAGTTATAAATGGCCAAAAATATGGAAGGAATTTTTGAGGGAAGGAAATTCACCCCAGCGTCGTTCTGAATTATGTGTCAAATCATTTGTATATGATACAAATCCGTACATTTAAATTATTAACAATTGTAGGCTTCTAGGCTAACAAACATAAAATATGGTGAAATTGAATTAGGTAAACTTCGATAGCTATTCATTGCTAAACTATGTCCTCTTAAGTTAATAGAAACACCGATGGTAAACATAATAAGCACATTTTATCATAATTTGATCTAGGCTAAGTCCGAGAGAACAGAAGTGGGTAGTAGAGTCATGGTAATATCGGACCCCAAACTAGCCGGGAGCGAAAAATTGATAGTTTCAAAGTAAAATATACGAAACATTTTTAAACAATCCCGTAACCAGTGCAATAAATTTTTAAATAAAAAATGACAATTAAACCTTTAACCGCGCCTGACTTGGGTAAGAATAATCGAATATAGAACTGCGTATAAAATATGCAGATGTTGATAATTAACATCGTGTACATCATTATTTAGCGTCGATGCATGCAATTAACCGGGGGTGTTGTTCACGCGTGTCTGTTGGTGCTCGTAATTGATTGACTAGTTTGATTAAGGAGTCTTTTGAAGATGAATCGAAAGAACGTAATGAATCAAACAGCGGTAGAAAGAACACTAGACACGCATTCAAAGACGGCAGATAATAATGGTAGCAAGCTAAGGTGGCACAAATCAAAATCATAGACTCGTTCCTGGTAAAAATGTAAGAACTTCTGATTAAGGTTAGTTACTATGTGGCGGGAAAATATTAAGCGTTTCTTAATTGATTTGAAGATTACCCATTACTTCATACGTTATTTATTTTCGTCTAGTTATATATGTTAACTTAGTTCCCTTAAAGTGCGTAAATCATATCGATGAAAGTTTGCTTTAAAAGTCACATTTTTTTAAGAATATTGTTATCATGTTTCTTTCACTAAGTAATTTTCTTTCCTTCAGCAATCTTAACTTAAACATATCATTTTACTAACTCCGGAAGATTTAACCTAACAGGAAATTTTAGATATTGTATTAAGATTACCGTGTCCCCTTCCTAACCGGTAATGTCATCCGTAAATATTTCATTTCGTAAAGTAAGAGTTCAACAATACGGGATTTCACATTAATCAGTGTCATGTCACTTAATTAATTTTTAATTTAACTGAATTCTTAAAATTTATAGATAGACTCGCATAGACATACCCAGCTCACAATTATCTTGTGAACAGTCAATGACTGTTACGAGATCGGCCGGTAAGAATCAAGTAGGCCGATCAAATTTGTGGTTTAATAATTTCAAAGTGAACAGAATGAACGTTCCAGAAATATCCAGAAT
The DNA here is from genome assembly GCA_029291075.1 of Eudiplozoon nipponicum. Taxonomy (NCBI): domain Eukaryota; kingdom Metazoa; phylum Platyhelminthes; class Monogenea; order Mazocraeidea; family Diplozoidae; genus Eudiplozoon; species Eudiplozoon nipponicum. Next base: position 86,414 of record JAQBSW010000886.1, on the reverse strand, counting down.
GACAATTTTGACAGAGGACAAGAAAACAAGGATCGGGTAATTGATCAATACTCTTTCGCGCGTAATCAGTTCTTTTAAACAATATTTAATCAATATTATTTTTATTTTTTCCCTTCCAATAGCTGCTCTTGGCGATTACTAAGGAAGTGAATGCATGAGAATATTTGTCTGAATAAATCTGTCCAAGAAAATTACTTTTAGGAGTAAACTTCAAACAACAAACCAAGACGATTTCCTAGGGTATTTAAAGGTTGTTAATAAAAATGAACCGAGTGGTGAGGGGACACCACTTGTATCAAATTCCCAAGAAACTCCATGAAATGTGGAGCCGGCTTATCCTCCAAAAGGAGTCAGCCACAGTAAAGCTAAAGCTAAAGCTAATAAAAATGAACGATAAAAAATTAGAGCATGCAGTTCCTTCGTCATTTCACCGCGCTTCAATAAACAAAACATAAACTGGTGAATCATCTGTGTGTCGATTTGTGTGTATGTTTATTTTATTTGAATTTTGTCTAATGATTAATTTTAATCCATTATAATAATATTTGTTTCTATATATATATATAAGATCTAGCAAAATGAAAATTGTCACTAGTTAAAGTTGTTGTATAAAATTGATTTTATGGTTTAATATAAAAAGTATTTCGCAATTCACACTACGAAATGCATTAATGTGTCAGAATTCAAAATGGTGCATGACGTAATATAGAAAAGCTATTTTAAGTGATTTTTATAAACAAATTTACTCTTCGGATTGATTCATACTGAATGAATTTTAATGTTTTATATGTAATTGGTTTTGGAAAACTCAATTTAAGCTTGTATTAATTAAGTGATTTTCATTCAAATGGAGCGCATATCTTATGAAATTGTATTATTCTTTTGTCAAAATTATTCGTGCACACTAGGAAAGACAAGAATACGTCATTACGTGTGATTGAAGGTATTTTAGCTGATTTGTTCGACAACTGGTTAAATACAATGGGATTGGTGTTTACTTCAGGCTCGCAAACTTGATTTAAAGAATTGCGCAATCACTGATAGTTTAATTGTATTACCTTTATATATATATCACGACAGCTAAAAAATATTTAGTTTCGTGACTGCACAGAAATTGTGCAGCCGACATTTCCAGTCATGTAAAATGTATGCGAAACTACCAGAGGTGAGTGCCGCATATCTTATTTTGATTTCCATATGTATGCATTGCTAATCGATCCTCGCTAGTCAATTCTCCGTCGAACTCTGATGATGCTCATGGAAGATGGAATCGCGTCAGTACGTGTGACTGACGGTAGTTTGTCTATGTTGTTCGACGACTGGTTAAATACAATGGGATTGGTGTTTACTTCAAGTTCGCAAACTTGATTTAATGAAATGAAGAATTAATTCCGCAATTGGTGATAACAGTTCTTAAAATCAAATTTTTCAAATTTCTGGTGGTCCTTTGGTCACTACCATAAGAGAGTCTCTGGGATGCCAGGCCCGGAAAATCCATATATGCGGAATGATCATCTGATTTAGAACATTTAAGCTCCTCTGAACTATCTTTTAAGCTACAATCCTTAAGTCCACTTGCTAAATGCTCTGTGTCCTCAAGATTTAATAAATCAGCCATTATATCATTAAATTACTTGCAATTTATATATTATATTAATTAAGCTTACCAGGATACGCTGACATTCACGGTTTACAGAACCAGACGAGGATTAACCTTAAAACAAATATCCACGTCAATTGCCTTAAGCAAAGTTGGTGTTCTTTTCGCTGATAATTAAAAAGAACAATCTATAAGAAGATTACAATAATTTATTAGCAAAGATATCGTAGATGGAACTACGACACTAACAAAACGGCATGTTTCTAACCACATCAAAATTGTCCAACTTACATTTCCGGTCAGGTAGATTTTATGCGAGACTACTTCGGGTGAGAACCGCATGTTTTGAATATGATTTTCGCTTTGATACTCGTTAGTTAGTTTTTATTCTTGGTCTGAAGATGATCATAGAATGTCGAAAAGCGTCCGTGCGTGTGACTGACGCTATTTTTTATCTGTCACTCGCGACTGGATCGATACAACCGAATTCATGTTCATCTCAAGGTCACAAACTTTACTTATTATTTAATTCTTTCTACAACCTGCAAAATCATCGTTGATTCATTGAAAAACTTGTGTGCATATGACATAAACTGCAAGAATGCTAAGTTCGTGACTGCATGGAGACTGTGCAGCCGATATTTCCAGTCAGGTAGAATGTATGAAGTGCTACTAGGGAAAAGAGCCGCGTATTTTATTTCCCATGCCTTTTATATGCATTGCAGTTTGATTCTCGAATTCCGGCTTTCGGCCGTGTTCAAATAATGAGCCTGGGCAGTTGAAACGCGTCAGTACGTTTGGTTGATGACCGTGGCTTGGCTATGTTATTCAATTGTAAAAATAATGGGATTTGCGTTTATCCCAGGTTTTCCAGCATACATTTAATTTAGTCTTGGATTTTGCCGTTTTCGTCAAGTTGTCTAGTCTGAATCAGAATATGCTTATTCAGTTGCGTATTGGTATTAACTAAGTCTAAGTTAAGAAAATTGTATGATGCTCTATTTACGTTACATATAAATTTAATCATATTTAAACCTTCCATTTTAATACTCTCAAATGAAGAAAATATTTTCAAATTTCAGAAATATTACAATTTAAATGCGATCGAGCACAAATTTGTGTTTCCTAGCTAATTGACATTGTGAGTGCTATTCTGCTAACTGTCGGATAGAATTTATTTCGCAATAAATGCCAAAAGGAAATAGGTGTTTTTGATTTATTATTTACTACATCATAAAAGAATATGTACATTGTATTAATTAAGTCTATATTGCCCGAAAGGGAGTATGCAATATCACACCCGTGTACGTGGTGAAGGGCCATTATTTTAAAATTTTCCTATCGCCATTCAACGTACGACGTCAAAGAATACACAGCATTCATAATATTATCCATATCTGCAAATTGTAGCGTTATGTAATAACTATGTGTTGTTAGTCGCGCAGAACTAACATGCCAAAAGCTATGTCATAGACAGAGTTTATCAATTTTAACTTTCGTCGTTATAGGGCCAGGAATAAATGCAAAAGTTAGCTCGAACAATATGTCAAATCCAACATATAAACTCATGAGCATTGTGTGAATGCATTTTTTCAGTATAAACCAATCATTTTATGATGTAAAAAAAACAATCCATCCGGTAGACCGGTTTTGTTGTTATTTGGAACTCATCACGTACTGTCCATAATTTGCTGCAGACGGGGTTCGAACATCGGCACGTCTGCTTTCGGATCTGTTTATCTAACCACGGAGCCATCCTGCCGCACACTACACTACACACAATTTTCAGTTATATACTAACTAATGTAACTTGGTTAGTCAATTTTTCCTTTAGGTGGAGCTCATATGGCATCCACTTAGACCCAAAGTTCCAACTAACCATGCCCAATCTGTCATTACTGAACAGACACCACATTACATGGGGAAGCGGTATTGAAATGAACATTTATATAATTAAACGAACATTGGTTGCGCGGGTGGTGATAACAATTATTATAATCAAGGTTGTGGTCTTGATATAAACACCTGACCCATTAATTAATTACATATGGCAGTATAAACTAAGAATTGTATAGGGCAGAAAAGGCAATTCATACAGTAGACAGGATTCGTTGCTATTTGGATCTCATTACATACTGTCTACAATTTCCTGCGGACGAGGCTCGAATCCGGGCACGTCTGATTCGGATTCTGTTGCTCGTAAAACTGAACCACTTGCCGCATCGTTTAATTCTATAAATGATCATTTCAATACCACCTTCCCATGTAGTGTGGAGTCTCTTTCATAATGACAATTTTTGGATGGTTATTTGGAACTTTGTGTCTGAAGGCATGCCATATTAACTCCACCTAAAGGATAATCGAGAGGTTTTAGTTAGTATATAACTTAAAACTTCGTAGAGCGTGCTGAAAGTTGTTTCGGTAATTAGAAAAACTGTCCTAAGAAGACGTGCCCAGGTTCGAGCCATGTCCGCGGAAAATTCTGGCCAGTACGTGATGAGTTCCAAATAAGGACGAAACCGGTCTACTGGATGAATTTCCTTTTCTACATTATAAAGTTCTTAGATTAAACTGGCATATGCAAGTAATTATTGAGTCAGGTTATTATATCAAAATCGCAACCTTGATTAATGTAAGTGTAATCACCGCCCGCGAAAACCAGTGTTCGTTTGATTATAAAAATGTTCATTTCCATACCACTTCTCCATGTAGTGTGGTGTTTGTTCATTAATGACAGATTATCGATGGTTTGTTGGAACTTTGGGTCTAAATGAATGCCATATGAGCTCCACCTAAAGGAAAAATAGACTAACCAAGTTACATTAGATTGTATATAACTGAAAATTGTGTGTAGTGTTATTACTAAAAAATTATTGATTGCGCCGTTAGTGGTAACATTTCTTTAATCAAGTTTGCGAGCTCAGAGTAAACACCAATCCCATTGTACTTAACCATTCGTCGAACAATATAGCAAAACTACTGCCAGTCGCACCCAATTACGCTTTTCGACCTTCCATGATCATCATCAGAGTACTACGACAAGCAGACTAGCGAGAATTTAATATATATATATATATATATATATATATATATATATATATATATATATATATATATATATATATGAGGAAAGCAACAAAAAATCCACAAACTGTTAAAGCAAATCATGGCATTTTCCATTTTTAACTAATTATTTTATAGAATATCGTGATAGTGTCAAATTACCTTATAATTACTTGTAAAATTGAAAAATAATGCTCCTCTGTTAAACTAATATAGGATGTCGTCTTATATTAAGGCTGACTGGGCCGTAACTGTGTTGTTTAGTGGTTTAGTTTGTAGCACTTCTGCTTGTTATCTAAGTAAACATAGTCATAGTAACTACATCCTTCCTTTCATAATTCCCTCTCTAACAATGTGTGCACGAAAATGATTATTTTTTCCATTATCATGACTAATTTTAAATTAATCTTAATTTTTTGTCGTTATCTTTTTTATGGTTATATGGCATTGAAACCTTAGTTACAAATGCCTTTTGTATTACTTTGCATGGTGACGACAATGATAATAATATACGTATTAAAAAAGAGGTTGAATTAAACATTTTTTGCAATTCAGGGAACTGTTAAATTAAAATTATGCATCTAATATTTAATGTAACAATTTGTTACATGGAAACTGCCTTTTGTATCTAAGTTATGGTTAATTTCAAAGATCTAAACAACTTTTTTATGTTTAATCATACGCGAAATGAAATCTTTTTTTTCCCAAGAATACTTCTAACAGATATAATCTCTTATTGTGAACTTAGTATATACTACTGTTTGCTAATTGGTGATACGGATGCTTGCATGTTACTATTATGGCGAAATTATATAGAAAAGTGTATTTAGTTACAACTAGAAATTTCAAAATTATTATTAAATTTTTGCTCATACACACCTTGCGAAAATCCAACGTGTATTGCCGTATTAATTGATATTCCATGTCTATTAAATAAATTTATTCAAGGCTTTTAAGTTGGTCGATTGTTTCTAAAATGCAGTCTAATTAATTTCGTTCGATAGAATTTCAATTATCATAGTTGTATGCTTCTTTTAGGTTTTTGCATAGCAAATGAAATTAATTCATTTAAAAATTACACTTATTTGATTTAATAAAATAATGTGTTACACTTCCAGGTTCCATCGATGAATTCTTTCCGTCTCCGTTCTGATGCGGTCTTGATGTGGTTCATACGCGTTACCGCGGCAAAGCCTGTTTTCCTTGTCTACACAAGTGATTTCGTGTAACCTGCGATTTGTTTACTCCATTCTGCTAATGTTTATAGAACTTATTACTTTTTTTCAAAAAATGTTTTAAAATCTGGATCCAACATTTTTATGCAAAATTGTGTTTGGATGGCATAACGACCTTAAAACTGCATAATATATAAAAAAATTATTCTTTTACCATACGCGAACTCTTCGGTTTTTTAGATCATAGATAGATTCTAGTTGTATGAATCTTTAGATTTGTTTTAGTATTATTACCTCAGCTTTTATTAGTTAGTTTTAACACATCAATCATACCAGCATTTCCTTGTATTTTAATTGCCAAACAACCATATTTGCATTCATTCGTGCATTCTTTTCCTGATTATGTCAGTTATTTGTCGTTTCAAATTTAATAACAAGTAATAAAAGGTATTTATACGCATAGTTTACCGAATTTTGAACAAATAAAACGTAGAGCAACAAAACTATTAGAGGACGCTAAATGTGGTAAGCGCTTAGACAGATGCTAAAACCCATAAAATTATATCAATTTGAATTGCAGTTTCATCGAAAAATGCTGGAGATTGTTATTGATTTTTTTATAACTGACGTCTAATACAATAATATTCTTTGCAGATCGTTTCCGCTTTTTCAGCGTAACACTTTGTTCTGCATAGGCAGGTTCTGACACAACAGCCATATTATTGGTACCCTTTACAGGCTCGGAATATATATATATATATATATATATATATATATATATATATATATATATATATATATACACAGTATATTTCTAATTAGGAAGAAAAACACATTAATAACAAAGTGGATAATGGCCATTTATTTCGAGAATACTAAACTTCGTTCTACAATCTTTCATTTATATACATTCTGGTTTTACATTTGAATATGTGGCTGGCAAAAAATATGACTCGGTTTCTATTTCTTGTTTTGGCTGATTGGTAAGTGTGTATGCGTTTGTTTCTGTCTGTGCCTGTTTGCATGTAAAGGTCCTTCTCACTGTATTGCAAAGTGATGTCTGAGATCTGTTCATTATTGTTTTGATGGCTTGAGAATTGACCGTCTGTTCGAATTGTTCGCTGTTACGTGCACGAGTGCTATTTTTACGAATGTAATCTTTCGTTTCACCTTCTTCGGTAATTTTTTGTTTTTCACTTCGTGACAGCGGAAGTCTGGATTGCAGTGTTGAACGCTCATGTTGTTTGAAAATTTTTGTCACCGTGTATGCATCTGATAAGTATGGTGCACTCAGTTCTATAATGCTCGTAAGATCATATATTCTCATTAAAGATATGCAACATTTATTGATTTCTAATATATCTCATGTACGAGCAAGAAATTCTTGCTGTCCAATTTGATTCAATGTTCGCACACAGAATGCGCCAATGTCAAGTCCTCACCAAGATTTAGCGACTAGTAGTTTACTTGAACTATTTTAGGTAACTGGCAATTCTATATTGGGCTCAGTAATATGATAAAAACCTACTATGAGCATAGCAACTAAAAGAGTGTTATTGTTAGATTGAGAAGAGAATAAATCGTACGTGAATAGAATATCTTTATTAATTTGGATTCCAACCACACATGTTCCATCAAATAATGAAATTGGAAAATGTACAATATAAAAAAAGATATCACGTCACATAAAAATGTGCAATTAGTCTCATGTAGATAAGTAAATCTCACTAGTTGTACTGTACAATATATCAATATCAGAAAGTTCGGCTGTAAAGAATAATAGATTCACCATCAAAAATAGGAAAAATGAAGGCATAATTAGAGTGTAAAATTATGCAAAAAATGAGAACCATGACTAGCAATTGATTGTATGTATTGTTGACTAACATGATGATATAATGCATAACATTTCAATTTTAATAAAACAAAACTTGGAAATAAAAATCTCAAGAAATTCTGTTTCCGATAACAATTATCCTTGTCTTTTATTCAACCATGAGAAAGTATTATCATAATCAAAATAAAAAATATCAGCAGGATTGTAGACTTTTTCTAGTTCAGTAGATAAAAATTTAAAAGACATCTTAGATGGAGGCGTTTCTCTAAGCCCCTTTGGCAATTGGTTATAAATTTTGTAGATTTTCGAAAAAGAGAATAACTTGCTCGCAACATTCCCCACCAAAGGAGGAGATATTGCCAAATGTCCAGATCTAGTTCCAACTTCATGACTCTTTCTTATCGGATTCATATAGTCACCAGTCCACTGGTTCAAATGGAAAACTTTTATGCAATAGCACATCCTCCGAAACCATAAAGTTTTCAGTGATACAAACTGTAATCTAGTGGCGTATATAGTGCAGGAGATAGGACTAATTTGTTTCACAACTTTTCTTTGTACAGCTTCTACCTTATTGAACAAACCATTTTTTAATGGATTCCAAGTAGCGGCAGCATATTCTAGTATCGGTCTGTGCTGTCGTCTGTACTGCAATCGATGGGCGCATATGCAGATACAAAAAAAACGCGACGCTATCTAAGGTTTCTGGAATTGATTTTGGTAGAACCTTTAGCGTGCAGTTCAAAGCTGGCTGTTTACCTGGACCCATTCATGTAAACATTCTTCAGCTTGTGGGTTATAAACAAAATCAACTTCCTATTATCGGACTACAGAAACCTCCGTGGCACCAGATGTTCGATGCCAGTGACGCGTTGATACAGATGGTACACTCTAATCTGTAATGCTCTTAGGATCAAGAATTCGGGCTTAGGATATGCAACATTTATCGATTTATAATTTAAAAACGTACGTGCAAAACCTTTTTGCGGACAAATCTGTTTCAATGTTTGCAAATTGAATACGGCGATTTTAAATCCTAACCTAGGTTTAGCGACTAGTAGTTTACTTGAACTATTTTAGGTAATTGACAGTCCGATTTTGGGCTCAGTAATATGATGAAAACCCACTACGCTCTTAGCAACTAAAAAAGTGTTATTGTTAGATTGATAAAAGAAGAGAAAAGGAAGAGATGCAGAATCTGAAATGAAGGTTTCGGCAGTAGCCTAACCGTATTTGACTGACCTTCACTGTCTAGCGGAATAGGCGAACCGTTTTTTAATCTGCGCGAAGGCCGATGCAGTATGAACTCATTGTAGTTCTATTTTTCACGGTTATATATTGCATTTAACGATATTAGTGTAAATAAATAAGTTTGGGTTAGAGATGCTTTCAAAAGAACAATTAATTGGAGCATTCGTTTAAACCTCAGGTAATTAAGCGTAGCCAAGCTAATTAAAATGTTGCGAGATAATTCATAACTGCCTTATAATTTGTACATTCCCTGTTTTGCGGAAAGTGAACATTTTAACCGAATATGCCTAAGACGTTGATCAAAGATACTTTTTAAGCCACAGATGTCGCACTAAATATCTTGTGATTCTTCCACTAATGTGTATGCAATTGTGTAGTAGGTGTTGCGCAACTAGTAACAAATTATTTCAAATGAGACCAGAAGCATAAACCAAATACGGCATGAACGGAAGGCATAATATCATGTGCACATTCATTAATCTCTTATGAGCGATTCATCAGTAGGAAGCCGTACTACGTCCTATACCAACTTTAAATTTTATTGAGGAATGTGGGATAATTGGACGGTACAATCTCCTATACGAATGTGTATACCAGCAGTACGGGAGTCGATTTCACATAAATTCTTCGATAATGCGACTTCAAATCCAACTAACTTTACATAATATATATATATATATATATATATATATATATATATACAAAGTCTGTAAAGGGTACCAACATTATGGCTATTGTGTCAGTACCCGATTATGATACTGAAAAGGTACATGGTACCAACACAAATGATTTAAATGTATGCTAATGTTCCCAACCATTAAGACTTACTACTACTTCTGAACAGCTATTACCCCAGCACATCTGTACAGCCTGGCCTTGATCGAAATCAATTATCAATTTTCGCGGTAATCATGACTGCATACAATTTAATATATAAAAGTTAGATACTGCTTATTGCGGATTAATAATATGTATGCAATTGTGTAATAGATGTTGCGCAACTAGTAAAGAATTAGTACAAATAGATTCACAAGGAAAAATTAAAGTCAACATGAACGGAAGGTATAATCACAGGTGCACATTCTTGTCGTGCTTACTGGTGCCTCGTCAATAGGAGCATGTATTATGCCCTATGCCATATGTATATTTTAGTGAGGAATGTCGGAGACTGTACGTTCAATTGTCCAACTAAGTGATTGTACCGTCCAATTTCCCCACATTGAATTTATTTTAAATTTCTTTTCATTTTACTTCATATATCTTCAGATTTACAAATTTTAATCTATTTCAACATCAATTCTCTATCATATACGAATTATTATTCTGGTATCAATTTATATTTATTTCGCCTAATTCATCCTTTTCCACAGAGAATAGTCCCATTTTTATTCATCTGAAAGTTTGATTTGAAATCAGCTATTTCTTGATGCCTTCTTTATGCCACATCAATTGCATTATCATGTTCTCTCTTTCACTCTAGCTTTCTTCATCTCTCTCTTTCTTCCTCGCTCTCTTTGCTACTCAACAGACCTTTACTCTTTTAAGTAATCTATCTTTTGCACAAAACTTTTTTGCGTTTTTAAATTTCTAAATTATACTGCATTATTATTGCCACTTTAGTAAGTTTTTTGTCCATTAGTTAATTACTTAGCGTATATTTTCGTTCAAAGCACACATCTAATATCGAGCTTATTGAATCGAAAATACTTCTTTCAGACCGACGTCATACCTATGGTCGCTCACCTACTCAAAGTAGGTAACCTAGAGAACTCAACAATTTTCCTTGAAAATATTGTTTTCTTAAACGTAAGCCAAAGTATGACCTTAAAAAGAACTCTGAGTATAAAAATTTTCATTTAATGCAAAAAATCTTTGAGAAGAAGGTTGCTAAATTTGCTCAAGACTTTCGTTTATGATTTGTTATTTCGCGCTCACAGAAAAGGTGATTTAGATTATCACCATTTTTTGTTGTTGTGATCCATACATTCAATTTCTGCAAACGAAGTAGATTCACCGCTGAGTGATAAATGAAATTGTTAAATAATATTTTTTGCGTAAATGATTTATTCTCGGATTTGAATTTCTTAAATGGGTTAAATACCATTTTTTTTAATGCAAGCGTTATCCAGATCCGTAAAAAAGTTAAAAATAAATTTTGCATGACAAAGATAGGTTTTCACATTCTATCTACGTTTAAATTTTCTGTTTTTTTCCTTGAAATAATATTATAGTTTGTAAATAATTGAGGTGAAAATGAAAACGGAAATCAAATCGTAATTTGAAAATTCAATTTTATTCTCGCCCACAAATATGTTGCGACGAATACTGCAGTTATAATTTAACTTTTAACAAATGTCTTAAATATTTGGTTAAATCTGCTATTGTGAGTATTGCGCCGTGCATGTATGCGATTAGAGGCCTGTTGATGGAAAGGGAAATGATGTTCCGGAACGTAGCCAGTCAACGAAGATTAGATCGTACGTCATTTCCACTGGTTTATATGAATGGTGTTGAAACCTTCGGAAGACAGGGACGAATCCGCACCCAGCCAATAAGAAAACGAAATCGATGCGTACTTGAAAATGGAGCTCAATCAGATCTTTGCGAAACTGACAGTGCAAAGCGACAATCCGCGTACGCAAATCGCGGGGATTCAATATAATTTTACTTCTTGTGCACAAAATCTAGAAATACGATAGAAGATTAAATTCCCGATTTTTTAACCGCATTATTTTATGAGGCAGAACGAAAGATGTCGCGCACTTTGATAACACAAAAAATAGTATATTTCGAAATATGAGAGACCAGGGAAGAGCAATTCCCTACATTTATACGTAAGTCGTTCAAACAGGGTGGCTTAGTGGTTAGAGTACCAGGTTCCGAAGCAGAATTGCCCAGATTCGAGCCCTGTTCGCGGAAAATTCTGGCCAGTACTTGATTAGTTCCCAATAAGGACGAAACCGGTCTACTGGATTAATTACCTTTTCTACACTACACAATTCTCAGTTTATACTGACAAAATGTAAGTAATTAATGGATCAGGTGTCAATATCAAGATCGTAACATTGATTATAAAATTTTTTATCACGGACCGCGCAACCAATGTTCGTTTAACTAGTAAGCATGTTTATTTTACCAATCCAAGCATCGACTTTTCTGCTGTCAAATTTGAAGCACTTCTTACACTCTCAAACTTTTCGGCACGTCGTTAAATTAGAATCAAATTGAAATTTTTTATTAATTGGAAAAATAATTGACATCAATATTATTGGATATCTTGATTAAGCAAACATATGCAATTAGAGATATTTTGTTATAAATTCATTATTCTGGGGGGGGGGTTCCAAATCGCTTTTGTCAATCAGCAACATCTCGAAATTCTCCCGGAAAACGGACCTATTTTAGGAACATCGTGTTAAAATGGCCATATGGCCCGTGTATGGCGAGATTACACTGCTGAAATCTGCATCCTTCAACTTACATACAATCGCATTTCATACAAATTTATTATAAATAGACAAGTACAACCAGATTTATTTTCTAACAACAGACGATTTTGATTTTAAAAGAATTCTATGATTACGTTATCCTGTCGCAATTTCGCATAATTTTCACCAAAACTACAGGCGTACAACGTAGATTAAAAAATAAAATATAAAACTTTATATTAAAATATTTTTGTTTAAACGTGTACGCACTATTGATATTGGTAGGTGTGTATGATATAACTCGTGATTGGCTAAAATTAGGAAAGTCCTGTGTAAGATATAATTGAACGAAAATGTGTAAAAATTAATTTGAATTGTCATTGAATATAAGAGTAAATAATATAAAATATCCTTAAAATGTTGCAATTTCTATAAATACTTGATGAATTACCGCACGATGACAGCAACTTTGAAAGTTTTTGCAATGGCGTAATTAATTCAGTGAAGCTTTAATTAACCCGCTGAACGAGTTTATTGTACCAGTCAACATGTCATTTTCTCCATCGGGATTACTTTTCGTGGATCTAAAACACTTGTAACGTGCTTAAATCTTTGATAAAATAGAATTTCGAGTTATTTATTTGGATGCAAACCACGTATGATTTATCAAATACAGCGAGATACGGTATTGGCAAATGTTACCGATGATTGCTAGTTTATAAAGCTATTTACAATAAAACACAAAGAAATGCGCCATATAATGAGTTGTGCATTAGTCGTTTACAGATATTCCGCGCTGTAAGTAATATCCTATTCACAGACATAACAATACCTTCAATGTAGTGATAAATTACTACTCGTTAACATACACATCAAAGTAGAGAATATACATATTATATAAAATATATAATTAATCAATCCAAATATTTAACGATTTATTAAGAAACAGATTAGTTTTCTACGCAATAATCGAGAAAGAAATGATTGTTGCTAGAGTAAAACCTTCTTTTTTCAATATTTTCAGATATAATAATAATAATCAATGTAAAATAAATTATTTAAATCAAATTTGCAAACTTGACATAACAGTTCCATTATATAAACATATGTATCAATAAAAATTAATCATTGCATACTGACAAATATGGGCATATTTGTATCAAGATCAAAACCTTGATTAAATTAATTGTAAATTTTCATATAATTAATTCAATGTTCAATTCAATAGCACGTCCACAGGTAGCGTGGTGTCTGTTAAATAATGACAAATTGGGTATGGTTAGTTGGAACTTTAGGACTAAAGGTATGCTATATAGAAGCCGCCAAAAGGAAATGCTAACCGAGACAAATTATTGAGTATATAACTGAAAATTGTGTGTGGTGCGCTTAGTGTTTAAAACACCAGATTCAGAATTAGACGTGCTCAGGTTCGCGACAAATTTTGGACAATACGTGAAGAGTTCTCAATAAGAACGAAACCAGTCTACTTGATGGATTGCGTTTTTTCTAAATTATAAAACGCTTAGTTTATACTGACAAATGTCTCTACATAATGGGCCTGATGTTTATATTAACAGCGCAACCTTGATTTTAATAGTCTTTATCGCCACCCGCGCAACCAATGATTGTTTAAATACTTAACTAAAAATTTCACTAATTTACAATATTGCCTACATTTTTAATAGTATAATATAGGATAAAATGCAAAATTTGATTATGTATTATATATTGGCTTTAAGGCCTAATACACGATCAAATTATAATATTAGTTCAAGGTACGCCTCAATGGATTATCTTCATGATGAAAGATGAAATTAAATGTTACGATTTTTATTAACGTTTGTTCAACAAATCCATTGAATTATCATAATCAACATTCAAGAGATGTTTATGATCGCCTACTTTTCCAGTTGCAGCACAGACCAGTTGGAAAGACATCTTGGTATTAAGCACCTCTTTCTGAAACATTTTTGCAGTTGGTTGGAAACATCTTATATTTTGGCAGAAGAAATAATGGCCAGCAAGTTTGGATTGCAAATAAAGCAGAAATAGACACTGATCTACGTTTTTTGCATATTGTAGTTTTATAAACACCTGATTGCTGGTTCAGATGAACTATTTTCGAACAGTTGTGCAGATTACTGCAAATTTTCAAAATATATATAGCGTAAAAAGCAGAACAGACGTCTTACCAAACTTTTCTGTGCACGGCTTCTATCATTTTTGACAATAATTTTTTTCACTGGATTCAATTAGCGACTGGTTATTCTCAGATCCTTTCAATCCGAATAATATAGACTTGAAGTTCAATATAATTCGATAATGTGTAGCTCTTTATTGGCGCCACACTGTCTTGACACAACCGACCATTCAAAAAATATGCCACTCAGTTGAAGCCTCACATTGATTGGCATTGCCTCGATTCTTGACTTCATGTTGCAATTTGAGCACAAATAAGTAGTAAATAACAGTATAATGAAATAAATATAATTAAAATCCGTTCGATGACCACTTATTAACACCTGGTCAATTTAATGCTAATCTCTAACCCCGGCGTTACTAAATTCCTACTCAGGTAATCAATATCCACGGTTAGTTTATTTTTTAGAGAAATCGATGTACCTTGGACCAATTGGGAAGATAATTTTAAAATCATTTACCAACATTCAGATTTATCCGTTCACGAACTTTGTCTGAAAATTCGAAAAAGGATTTTGAATTATGTCAGCCCCAAACCAGAAATTTGAGAAACTCTAGATATAGTAAAAAAAACTCTAGATATCATTTTTAACAATCAGCACAAAGTGGTATTTAGTTGAATAAAACTGAAGAATCGTGCTTAAATTATTGACTTTATGTTGCAAAAGGAACTCTAGTACGTAATCATTAACAGTATAATGAACATAAATATACTTAAAATCCGTTCGATGACTAATTATTAATACCTTGTCTGTTTAATGTTAATCCGCAAACCTAGCTTTACTAAATTCCTACTCAGGTAATCAATATCCATGGTTAGTTATTTTTAGAGAAATCGATGTACCTTGGAACAATTGCGAAGATAATTTTAAAATCATCTACCGACTTTCATATTTATCCGTTCACGAACTTTGTCTGAAAATTCGAAAAAGGTTTTTTTATTATTTCAGCCCCAAACCAGAACCTTGGGAATATCTAGATGTCATTTGTAAGAATCTAGACTACGTGGTATTTAGTTGAATAACACTGAATAACCGTGCTTAAATTCTTAACTTCATGTTGCAATTTGAGCGCAACAGCGTAATCAGTAACAATATAATGAACATAAATTTACTTAAAATCCATTCGATGACCAATTATTAACACACGATCTATCTAATATTAATCTGAAACCCTAGCATTAATAAATTCCTATTCGAAAAATTAATATCCACTGTTATCCTGTTTCTAGAGAATTCGATGTACCTTGGACTAATTGGGTAGATAATTTTAAAATCATCTACCATTTTTCAGATTTATCAATTCAGAATTTTTTTCTGCAAATTTGCAATAATGATTCTGAATAAGATTATCTCCAAACCAGAACCTTGAGAATCTCTAGATGTTATTTTTAATGATCTAGATTATGTGATATTTACTTGATTGACCATGCTTCTATGATATAGATATTTGTTCAGCATACAGAAGATATCAGAATTGATCCATAGTGATTTAATTGTTTTCAAAATTGCATCAATCGAAATAGAGACAAACACTTTAGATATATCAATGTAGATAATTAGCGTATTCACATATTTCTCAATTTGGTTTAGTGTATAGTCTTGCATGGATAGAATATACATAAGAGTTTAACTTATCTTTTTAAATCTATGTCAACTTGAGTCAAAGTCAATCAATAAAATAGACTCCAAGTGATCACGTTTTGCTCACTCAATTATCCTCAAGAATACAAGGATAGTTGAAATTAATCTATAATCATTGACAAGAGTTGGTTTAGTAATTTTAGGCATAGATTGTAACACAGTTGTTAAAATACTAACTGTTATTATACTATCACACATAATTTGTTCAAAGACTAGCCAGATTTATTCGGAAAATCTCTAGATAATTAGAGATGACAATAAATCGTAATAGTTTAACTAGCATCTTGTAATCAAAACCTAGGTGCCGATCTTGAATTTGAAGTGAGCAGTTAATGTAGTCGCCCAGGTTACGTACTGGGAATTGAACATTAAGTTATCAAAAAGTTCTGGTAGGCAAATTATAAATTCATAATCCATTTTATCACACGGTAAGATCAGTTTCTCTCTCTCCCTCGATTTGTGCTTGCAATAGTCATTCAATAGCTTTTAGTTTTAATAATAGGCTCTTTTCTTAGATCCTATGGATTGATAGTAGTATTGTGCTTATCGCATTAATAAGCGTTTATAATCTCAGAGTTTTTCGTAGTATTGATTAATCTAAATTTCCCCAATTTGTCGCGTTTACACCTTAATATGCCTAATCTCCAATCCATTGTTTTCGGTATGTATAATCAATAAATGTGCAAGTTTTAAAAAAATTATTTGCCGAGGCTGACACAACCCCGACAAAATCCTTATTGTTAAATTATAAAAACAGACATAATCAATAGCACTGCTTAAATTAATTAACATTTCTTAGGTGATACTGCAACATTTGAAACGTGTCTTTATAGCTGTGAAATTATAAATCTTGAGATACTCACTTTTATCATATACGATAATTTGTTAATTGTCCAGTCCCTTAAAGTAATTAACAACTTTATAACCGTACAGGTGGACCAATTCTGTCTCTAAGTAAACATGGTGGAAACACTATTTACCTCGAGCTGGTTCATTTGTACACTGAAAAATATCACTGTTAGAGACTAGGTTACCATAAAACCATAATAGGTGAAACAAGAAATTATAAATAACGCCAAAAATAATAATTAAGGCACGCAAATTATTAGTGAGATTTCCGCGAGATAGAGAGAGAGAGAGAGTAATAGAATACATACATACTATGAGTATATTTATCAAGATAACTCACAGAAGTACAAGTGAGCTTTTGGGCAAGGCAACATCAGCAATACATCTTCCCTGCTGGTTTCACTGTATCACGTCGCAAGGAAACGAAACCTCGCAGCTAACTTTGCCCTACTAAGAAAAGAAAGTTACGAAGATGATTCTACTAGACATCTGCAACAAGATCGCCACTTAGCTCGATTCGATGCCATATCGCGATGAATTTCTAACCAAGAATTATGATGCACCCGTGGACTCCATTGTGGCAGACGAGTGAGTCCTATACTAGCTAATTTTGATGTAAGTGATGGGCAAAACGTGTCCATGCCAACGATGTTGATGGAGCCTCATTTGCTTTTTTAACGAGGAGCACTTGTTCGTAGATTCAAAAATACGTCTACAGACGTCAACGTTGGTTTATCGTTGTTGGTAACCACCATGTGCAATGCTTCTCAGACAACGACGGTCGAATGCCTGTAAGCGTCTCAGATCATCAACTCTAAGAGGCCAAGTTTCCCTAGCGTTTAGTAAAACTGCGCGTACAGATGCATCCTAAGCACGCCCTTTAAGGCAGAGTGAAATACTCGCGTTTCTCCATAAATGACGAAGGTTCGAGAAGGCTATTCTAGCTTTCGCAATTCTCATACTCACCTCGTCAGATACATTAGGTAGATTAAAAGGAATTTTAAAAAAATGCATATCATCGTCTAAGCCAGAAAACGGTGGTCTAAATGGCCGCCGTTAGTATCAACGTGCCGATTTGTGTAGATTACAAAAACCAATAAAATTGTTAGCACCATTAGAATTTAACAGTTTGACATGAAATATAGGTTTAATTAAATACAAATAGGAATTATTATTAGTTAAATAATTAACCCGAATCTGATTGGCTGTCTTGTCTGTGTAAGTCTATGCGAAACGAGATAATTTTAAACGAAATTCAGTATGCTACTCTAAGTTTCTGAGCATGTTCAGAGTGTAAAGTACACGGAAAGTTACAGCTCCTCGATGAAGTCGGACTCCCATCTCTGGACTAATTTAGAGGCTCGTGTCCTATGAACTTTCGTGAACCACTCAGATACCAGCTCCATACCCGTCTGAGTTTAAGAATCCTTTAGGCCTACCATACATGGAATTGTCAATCGCGAACCGAATTCTAGTCTATTACTATAAACAAGGTTGCGATCTTGATATAAGCACCGGAACCATTAATATTTTACATATGTCAGTATAAACTAAGAATTATCTAATGTTAAAATGGCAATTTATCCAGTAGACCGGTTTCGTCCTCATTGAAAACTCATCACAGATTGGCCAGAATTCGCCGCGGACAGGTCTCGAACCTGGGCACGTCTGCTTCGTAATCTGGTGCTCTAACCACTGAGCCACCCTACCGCACACTACACACATTATACTAACTAATGTGACTCGGTCAGTCGTTTTATCTTTTAGCTGAAGCTACTATGGCACCCATTTAGACGCAAAGCTCGAACTAACCATCCGCAATCTGTCATTACTGATTAGACACCACACTACATGAGGAAGAAGTTAGCCGAACTGCCCAACATAACTTATCTACGTTCTCCAGCCTCTCCCTAATTAAAATTGGCATCCATGTCAGTAAATAGAACAATTTCGGCCAAAGGTTTACGATCTGGCAAATATGAGGGAGTAAGCGCCAATATCTTATGCGAATTCTTAACCGACCTAGAATGCGATCATACATCTGAAAAGCCAAAATCAACTAAAATAACTGCATTATTTTGCGTCCGGATTCCCGCACAAATTAAAATGCATAACTTTCGATAGAAAACATGTATTAAAACATAATTAAGACGTGAACAAAGTAATGATCCAGAGAGCTACACTCGCTGGCACAAACAAAAAACGCACGACGGAACAAAGATAGGAAAACGGAAAGCGAGCACGAACCAACGTTTAAAATATAATCAAAATTTTAACCAATGAATGTTACAGAAATTATTACAACATTTAAAAAATGATTTCCTCTATGCAATATTTATTTGAACAACCAGCGGAAAATTCACGGTAAAAAATAGATTCGAAATATTTTATATGCGGAGTTACTGAACTCCACTTCTCTTCGACGTCTCTTCGATGTCAGTACACGTAAGACCGCCATCACAAGGGACTCCGAGATGGCCGTGTGGCCGTGATCAACTTCTCAGAAGTTCGTCTGACCACCGATGGCCAACTAAGATAGTTTCAACGATGCACCTGTTGACCATCACGCTGAATTGATTGGTTCGACCCACGCGTTGTGATTATATAGCCGGAAAATGCACAGTTCCGGTTTGCAACAAGTTGCGCCAAACACGAGATGCTTAGACAGAATGTAGTACAACCATTTTTTAAAAACTTTTTAGCACCAGGTGAATACGATTTTGAGAGAATGTCTTAAGAACAGGAACACAGCTAAATTGAAAACACAATTTACACTAACTAAAGTTATAGAAAGCAAATTGTGATTTTGAATTGGTCATTTTGCATTTTTGAGATTTTCGGTTTCTTTGTGAAATTCGAAACTTTTAGGCGAACGTGTTTATGCAAATCCTTTATGCTAATTAACATATTCCAATGTTATGCGATTATACTTTCCGTTCATGCGGTATTTCGTTTATCCTTCTGGCCCTATTTAAAATAATTTTTTACTAGGCGCGCAACAACTAATATACAATTGCACACATATTAGCTCAAAGCAACAAATATTATTTGGCAATGCAATTAAACAATAAATGATTGCGCGGGTGGTGGTAACAATTCTTTAAATCAAGTTTGCGAGCTTGAAGTAAACACCAATCCCATTGTATTTAACCAGTCGTCGAACCACATCGTTTCAAACAGTTAATGCTCGTGACTGCATAGAAATTGTGCAGCCGACATTTCCAGTCAAGTTCAATGTATGCGAGACTGCTAGAGGTGAGAGCCGCATATCTAAATTTGATTTCCATGTATATTCAATGCGGTTTGATCCTCGATAGTCAGTTTGCCGTCGTACTCTGATGATGATCATGGAAGGTCGAAACGCGTCAGTGCGTTGCGGCTGGCGGTAGTTTTGTTATGTTGTTCGACGACTGGTTAAATACATTGGGATTGGTGTTTACTTCAAGCTCGCAAACTTGATTTAAAGAATTGTTACCACCACCCGCGCAATCAATTATTGTTAAATTGTATTACCTATATATGTATATGTTGCAAAAGCAGCAAACAGTTAATGTTCGTGATTGCATAGAAATTGTGCAGCCGACATTTCCAGTCAAGTTCAATGTATGCGAGACTGCTAGAGGCGAGAGCCGCATATCTAACTTTGATTTCCATGTATATTCAATGCGATTTGATCCTCGATAGTCAGTTTGCCGTCGTAAACTGATGATGATCATGGAAGGTCGAAACGCGTCAGTGCGTCTGACTGGCGGTAGTATAGCTATGTTTTTCGGCGACAGATTAAATACATCGTGATTGGTGTTTACTTCAAGCTCGCAAACTTGATTTAAAGAACTATTATTTGAATGGCGCCATGAATACCGCAGATGTGATAAATTAAATCGATCAAGGTGCAAGTATGTGGATTTACTGGAGCAAACAGGTGTTTTCAGAAAGATTTGTTATTATCTATTTGGTGAAGTTTGACATACCTTGAAATTTATTGCTTTGATCCCACGTACCTATGTGGCAACCACAGCGATGGTATCAGATACTCACATAATTAACCATAGTGTTAGTACAATTTCAAGGCTTGGTATATATATATATATATATATATATATATATATATATATATATATTACAAAGTGAGTTGGATATCATGTTGCAATGGCGAAGACTGCAGGTTGAAACATTATAAAATATAGACATTCGTATAGTTGATTATACCGTCCAATTGTGTCACATTACTCTTCAGAAGATATAGTGGGAATAGGACCTATCAACTGCTCCTACTAATGAGTCGCCAGTAGGCAAGAAACGAATGTGCACATGAGATTATACCATACGTGTATGCTCAATTTGGTTTATCCTTCTGGTGCTATTTTAATAAATTTGTTGTTATGTGCACATCACCTAATACACAATTGCACATATATTAGTTCTCTGCAACAAACAGTATTTAAAAGTTATATATTTATTTATTTCGACAAATTGTCCCACATTCCAAAACAAAATTTATAGTGAGCAAAGGGTGTAATACCGCTATCTACTTATGAGCCGTCAGTAAGCACGAAACGTGTACGCGCGAGATTATATTCTCCGTCCATTCTGACTTTGGCTTTTCGTTCGGGTCTCATTTAACCTAATTTGTTGGTAGGTGCGCAGCACCTAATACACAATTGCATTTATAATAATTCTCCGCAACAAACGGTGTCAAAGCCTTACACAATAGTTGCTTAGGCGAAAACTAATAAAACCGGTTTTCATTTTTTGCACCAGATGGCTATGATTTGAGGAGAATACCTTAAGAGCATGATCACAGATAAATTTAAAACAAAAACTACGCTGGCTACAGGTATATTAAGCGAATTGTTATTTTGAATTGGTCATTTTGCATTTGTGAGTTATTTTGTCATTCATACGTGTCATTCGACACGTTTGGTAGAAAGAGTTTATGCCAAACCTCGCTATAATTTAACATGTTTCTATGTTTACCTGATTTTCGGATTGCGTACCGAAATGTTTAAATCCATTGTCATCATGACTTTTCCAAATATTTCGATATCCATGTACAGATATCTTTTTCAATGGAACGTACATCACACACTAAATTGACAATCAGTATGTCAAGTGGAAATATTAGTTTAAACTGCCCCGTTTATACTTGTTGTTAGATCTCTTGAGCATAACTTCTTTTTTTTTGAAAAAAATACTAGGAAAGTGTATGTCAAATTGGTTTATGTATATGTCTGCATGTGTACACTCTTCGAAATGAGATTACAGTGAATTAATGACAATTACTGACAACTCACTAGATAAGCGTACGTCATTCCTGTGTGTGTGGTCTCGTTTGTTTTGGATTGAGGATAAATCAATTACTGCACGTGTACACTCATCCCAGTGAAATTACAGCGATTTGGCAACATCTGACTATTCACTGGATAAGCGTGTTTGTGTGTATGTGTGTAAGCGTAATCTCATTTCGAAGACTGTACACATGCAGACACATTTCGGTACGCAATCCGAAAATCAGGTAAATAATCTATTTCCTGTCGTGCAACATGTTTCTTTTTAAGATTGTTTCTATGTTTATTGGATGAAAGGTATTTCCTTGTTTTACTTGTTTGTAAGCCGAGCGTCACACTTTTGTAGACTTTCAGTTTTAACAAGTGTATTTATAATAACATTTATACGATTATGAGACAATGCCAGTCAATTTACCAGACATAAATTAGTACAAACACGCGTGCACTTGTATGTGTACACACCCACACACGCACAAACAAACGCACATAAAACACAATTTATTAATTTGTTTTCAGTTCAAGTAATTACTTGCTAAAAGGTTCTGGAAATAACGGCCTAAATTTGATCATTTCACGGACAAAATAAGAGATTGATTTAAACATTGATCGTACAGGTATTATTTATTACAGTTGTCATTATTTTAGTTAGGTTTAACTTTTCAGTGACCATACACACACATTCAATTTCACACGGCAATTGATTTCGCTTTTTATACACAAGTACGATCACGGAGAGAAATTATTTTCTCTCAAATTTCAATTTCGTCACGCTGTTATAGCTTAATTCCGATTCAAAGACTTGATCCTGAAGCCGATTAGAATCTAATTTGGTGTTCTTTTTCCTATACTTATTAACCGATTCGAATCTCTGAATCATTTCACATCGGCGATTGCACGAACAATGTGTGATATCTAAACGGGAGATACGATTCCTGCTGTAGAGGCCCTTTGGTCACTACCATAAGAGAGCCTCTGAGATGCCAGGCCCGGATAATCCATATATGCGGTATGATTATCTAATTTGGAACGCTTAAGTTGCTCTGAACTATCTTTTAAATTATATTCCTTAAGTCCACTTGCTAATTGCTCTGTATCCTCAACTTTTAATAACGAGCAATAATATTAGAATAAGATTTCTTGCAATTTATATATCGTAACAAAAAAAGTACTGACCCAAATACTCTGATATCCACAGATGACAGAACGACACGTGGTGACCTTGAAAACAAATATCAACGTCAATTACTTGAAGCAAAATTGAGATCCTTCCCAATAATGCGTATTAAAAACGATAGATGGATGCAAATTTCAATACTTTATTAGCAAAGGGTACTCCGTTAGAACCATCCAGCAGAGCGTGCATGCAAATCAATGACTCAGAGAAAACTCTCTTACAATCATTCACCAAGACAAATAAAGAACTTGGACAATATGAACAAATAAAATTACAATAATTTTTAAAATCACAATATTATTTCACGAAACCAGCGATAACATCAAATGTCCAAAAAATAAAATTTGATTTATTTTTATATAAGGAGATAATTGATGTCTAAAAAATTTATTAACCTCAACAGCAAATCAGCCTCGCAATCTGGTGCTCAAACTACTGAGCCAACCTGCCAAACACTACATACTATTTTCGCTATACAGTTCTTAGTTTATACTGACATATGTAAGTAATTAATGGGTCAGGTGCTTATATCAAGATCGCAAACTTGATTATAGTAAAGATGTTAGATGTCGTTTAAATGTAATTGTGTCCGCAACAGGATATTTCACAATTACTTGAGCTACGTATGTGACAAAATGCTGTACTCTCGTAAATATTTTTCTTCTAAAAATTTTTCAACTGCCTTTCGAATTACTTTTTTAACAGGACCGTTCATCATAAGAATGTTTTAAAAAAAAGTTATATAAAAAATATTTCGATTAAATAGTTCCACTCATACTTACTGGTTGATGACACAACTATTTCTGATGTTTCTAATGGTTATATATATATATATATATATATATATATATATATATATATATATATATATATATCCGGTAGCACATATATTTGACGTACCAAGAAGCAATTGATTAACAGAATCCGGTAATAGTTTCCGCAGAAATTGATTTAAAAAGTCTTGGCACCGTCAGGATAATCAACTTTTCCTGATCATATATTGGAAATAAGGCACCCAGTCAATTTGATCAATTTCTAAATTTACATAAAGCAAAATAGGAAAAATTATTATGTCATTATGAAGCCCTTTATAAAAAACAACAAATACCTGCCCTAAATATTTGAAAGTTTCATCAACATGATATTCTAATCGACTGGCCACGAATCACAAAATCCAACAACAATTTACTAGCATCCAGGCAAGACCAAACACCCCCTCGACAAGACTCAACAAACATTCAATCGGATTAAACGAACATTGGTTGCGCGGGTGGTGATAACAATTATTAAAATCAAGGTTGCGGTCTTGATATAAACACCTGACCCATTAATTACTTACATATGTCAGTATAAACTAAGAATTGTATAGTGTAGAAAAGGCAATTCATCCAGTAGACTGGTTACGTCCTTATTGGGAACTCATGAAGAAATATCCATGGCAAACACTGGCCAGTACGTGAAGAGCTTCCAATAAGGCCGAAACCGGTCTACTGGATGAATTGCCTTTTCTACACTATACAATTCTTAGTTTATACTGACAAAATGTAATTAATTAATGGGTCAGGTATTTATATCAAGACGCAACCTTGATTATAATAATTCAATCGGATTGGCAACAAACGGATGGGCAAAAAACCATCTGCACATTCAGAGACAGAAATTTCGAAACAATATGAGCATTCAACACTGCAATCCGCACCTGCGCTGTTACCAAGTGGACAGAACAAAATTGAGGAACAAGGCGAAACGAAAGACTACACTCGGGAAAATAACATTCGTAAACGTAACAGCCAACAATGCGAACAGTTGGTTAATTCTCAAGCTATCAATAGAAGAATGACCAGATCTCAGACACCACTTTGCAATACAGCGAGAATGACCTATACATGCAAACAAGCGCAAGAACAGACACAAACGCATACATACTTACTGATCAGCCAAGACATGAAATAAAGGTAAAACCGAGTCAGATTTGTTGCCACCCACATAGTCAAATGAAAACCCAGAATTTATATAAATGAAATATTGTAAAGTGAAGTTTAGTAGTCTCGAAATAAATGGCCATTATCCACTTTGTTATTAATTTTTTTCTTCCTAATTTGATATATATATATATATATATATGCTTTTATGTGTGAATTTGCCAGTAATTGAGGTGAGTTCGGATGATCAAAACTACGTGCATCTGTAAACTTAGCTGAGTAAATTTACAGCGATCTCAACAAGTTTCTAACATTTCATTAGATAAACCCTCGTGATGTATGTTGGTGTATGTGTTTGAAATTGAAGTATTCAGATAATTGTAACTGCATCTAAAAGAACATCAGTGATTACGTGTCATTATCAGTTTGCACGCAATTGAATACTAGTTTTGTTTTCTATTTTAGGTATGCCGTAATTTTGCGTTCATCACCGAATTTGGATAGAGCAAATATTACTGATACATTAGCTGGAAAATTCATGCCTCGATAATTTGTCAAAAGTTATTAATATTGAAGCTGAAAAAGCAAGGAGATAAAAATTTATTGAGTCAGACAATTATACTTAAAATTACCTACTGAAGAAGGATTATAAATCTATGAGTACAGTCCGTATCTCTGAACACAGGGCCAATGATAAGTATTGTACTGTTAAAGAGACCTTGGTTACAAGATAACACGAATAAAAGTTTGAAATTTGAAGGGTGGTTGATCAAAAATTTACTTCTTAAAATGTAATTTATCTATTAAAATTATAGTTTAATTTACTTTTAGTGTTTTCGAATCACTTTATTTTAAGCTTAGGAACGTTTAATCCTAACCCAGCTATACTTTTACAGGAGCTAGTTTCCACTTCAGAATCAGGTAATCTTCTCCTCACACACTTGGTAAGAGCTGTATTACAAATTGAGCCTACTGACTTCTTCACGTCTGTTTCATTCAGTTGATTCCATAGTGAATCTTATCGATCCATTTTTACCGCATAACGTTGTACGTCGAGAACCACATTAGCTGATATTGTTTCCTTAAGCATATATCCTATTCTGACTCGTGCAATCTTCGCCTCCTACCACTATATTACGATGTGTACCAAATCGAGTCTAGTGCTTTTTCTGCGGTTCTTTCATTCATTATGCAATTGTCATATTTAATTTAAACCCGTTGTCTAAAATCTTAATTTGACTGGACGCATGATTAAACTTGCGGACATGAGGATACAAAATTTAAATGAAATGTATAGATGTTAAATTTTTCCCTTCTGGCTGGGAATGCTAGTGCTCAGAGAAAGGGATTGTTAGAAAATGTTTCATATGCTGCAATTTTATGCTTGCTTTGTTTGGAATTCAATATTATCATCATCCTACGATCTTCCTACGTTCTATCTGATTTGACGTATTTCAATCTTTGATTAAATTTACTCAAAGCATCCATCATCGTTACTTCTATTACCTTCTACGTCTCTGCTCAAAGTCCGCATGAGTTGGAATTAATCTAACATAAATGGAATGAATTTGAAAAGTATACGAAATGTTAACAACTCGAGGCTTAATAGCAGAGTTGCACTGCGTTGCTACGATTTTTGTCCAGCAATGACCCTGATTACTGAGCTGAGCAAAGGTATATTCTTTAAAATAGTGATGAGAAGTTTGACAGTTCATAGTATGACCAGGAGCCAGAATTACTTGAAAGAGCCGCGACTTGCTTCCAAGCCAATATAGTGCCACTTAATTGCCGTGTGAAGTATGCAAAAACGATACGCATCAGACGAACTAAAATTATTTTACCTGCCTTCATTCAGCGTTATACAAAGCTCCATATTTAAAAATCGGGGCAAGATTCATTATCACGTGCATAGGAATTTTGGAATGTGAGCATCAATACGAATCACAGTACTAGTCCCATGCGCGAGGGTAAAACAATATAGTATCAGAGAAACGAAACGCTTGTTTATTAGTAATTATCATTGCCCGTGAAAAAAATGTTCGTTTAAATATATGTAAATGTCTATTTCAATGTCACTTGCCCATGTAGTGTGGTGTCTGTTCAGTAATGACAGATTTGGGACGGTTAGTTGGAACTTTAGGTCTACGTGGATGCCACATGAGCTCCACCTAAAAGAAAAAAAGACTAACCAAGTTACATTAGTTAGTATATAACTGAAAATTGTGTGTAATGTGCAGCAGGGTGGCTCAGTGGTTAGAGCACGAGATTCAAAAGCAGACGGGCCCAGGTTCGAGCTTTGTCTGCGGGAAATTCTGGCTAGTACGTGATGGGTTCCCAATAAAGACGAAACCGCTCTACTGGATGAATTGCCTTTTCTACACTATACAATTCTTAGTTTATACTAACATATGTAAGTAAATAATGGGTCAAGTGTTTATATCAAGACCGCAACCTTGATTATAATAATTGTTATCACCACCCGCGAAACCAATGTTCGTTTAATTAGAAACGCTTGTTTGTTGTCTTTTCACAAGTATATACAATTGAATATATGTAAGAACAAAACAACGTACTCCATGGAATAACATTTATTAATAAATCTTATTTCTACCAGTATCTACAGCCATTATTCTGGATTCGTTAGTATATTCGTTCATTCAATCCCACTGTACATGTGTTGTAACCAATCTCCTCTTCGTTATTCTAGCCTTTGTTTTGCGCAATTTAGACCACTACTTTTGTGCAATTTAGACCACTCCTTTTGCGTAACGTCATTTGGTGTGTCATCGCTTTCATTGTAATTGCGTCCGTAATTGATGTATGTGTCGCATTTTGCGAAGCGTTGGTTATTTTTAAAGGCATGTCAGTCATGTCTTTGTTCCAGTCCAATTTAATTTCTTTTTGAATTATTTTCTGCACGTTTAAGCAGGGCTTCAGCTTATTAATTGCAATAGCTTCAAAAGCTAGAAGCATTTTCTCTGTTTTTGCCTTGTAGAGAACTGAAAAATTGTTACTACTAACAGCATGACCTGTGAGTAGTACATGTTCGCAAATTGCTGATTTTTGTGCAGGAGCTGCACCCCTCTTTAATAGTTTTTGAGGGAGATGCTGATTTATTCTAGTTTCGAGCCTCTTTTTTGATCTGCCGATGTACTGAGCGTTGCAGGTACATTGAAATTTGTATACAGACAAAGGTGTTGACGTCACAGAGAGGCTATCTTTTTCATTCGTGCGCATCAGTTTTGTTGTGTTGAACACCACTCTCACCTGTATTGATGGAAACTGTGCTTTTGTCGCTCGAACATCGGCAGATCAAAAAAGAGGCTCGAAACTAGAATAAATCAGCATCTCCCTCAAAAACTATTAAAGAGGGGTGCAGCTCCTGCACAAAAATCAGCAATTTGCGAACATGTACTACTCACAGGTCATGCTGTTAGTAGTAACAATTTTTCAGTTCTCTACAAGGCAAAAACAGAAAATGCTTCTAGCTTTTGAAGCTATTGCAATTAATAAGCTGAAGCCCTGCTTAAACGTGCAGAAAATAATTCAAAAGAAATTAAATTGGACTGGAACAAAGACATGACTGACATGCCTTTAAAAATAACCAACGCTTCGCAAAATGCGACACATACATCAATTACGGACGCAATTACAATGAAAGCGATGACACACCAAATGACGTTACGCAAAAGGAGTGGTCTAAATTGCACAAAAGTAGTGGTCTAAATTGCGCAAAACAAAGGCTAGAATAACGAAGAGGAGATTGGTTACAACACATGTACAATGGGATTGGATGAACGAATATACTAACGAATCCAGAATAATGGCTGTAGATACTGGTAGAAATAAGATTTATTAATAAATGTTATTCCATGGAGTACGTTGTTTTGTTCTTACATTTAAAAAAATGGTGAAATTAGAAACTATCAATATATATATATATATATATATATATATATATATATATATATATATATATATATATATATATATATAGAATATTTTATAGGCCCATCGTAGTGACATTCTTATTTCTTTATTTGTAAACTATATTTTAGTTGATCGATAAAATTCATACGTGGTCATTTTTTTAAAATAAAGGACAGTGTGCATTTAGGGTAATTAATCTGTCTAGGACGTAGATTACCGTTGTACTTGCACATACAGCCAGTCAGGCGTAACTGTTCATGATTAATTATACAGTATGCTGACATGAAACAATTAACTGCCGCTTGACAAAACGCAAAACACAGACAATTGAGGACAACTGTCAGTCATACGTACTGACGTGTTTCCACCTTCCATGATCATCATCAGAGTACAACGGCAAACTGACTATCGAGGATCAAACTGCATTGCATATATATGGAAAGCAAAATAAGATATTCGGCTCTCACCTCCAGTAGTCTTGCATACATTGTACGTGACTGGAAATGTCGGCTGCACAATTACTATGCAGTCACGAACATTACCTGTTTGTAGCTTTCGCCGCACACATAAATATATAGACAATACAATTAAACAATAATTGATTTCGCGGGTGGTGGCAAAAATTCTTAAAATCAAGTTTACGAGCTTGAAGTAAACACCAATCCCATTGTATTTAACCAGCCGTCGAACAACATAACAAAACTACCGCCAGTCGCAACGCACTGACGCGTTTCGACCTTCCATGATTATCATCAGAATACGACGGCAAACTGACTAGCGAGGATCAAACCGCATTGCATATATATGGAAAGCAAAATAAGATATGCGGCTCTCACCTCTAGTAGTCTTGTTTATATTGTACTTGTCTGCGAATTTAGGCTGCGGAATTTCTATTCAGTTACGAATATTAATCTTATTCGTCTTTCACCACACACACACACACACACACAAAGACCCACACACATACACACACACATATATATATTTAGATAGATGGATAGATATTAAAATTTTGCTACGTTGTTTGACGACTGGTTAAATACAGGGGATAAGTGTTTACTTCAAATTCGCCAACTTAAATTAAGGAACTGTTACCACCATTCGCTGTTTAATTGATGACTTGTTATACAGTGCGCTGAAATGACACAATTATTCTGGATTAATCGATAAATCGTACAAGCGTTTGCTTTACACAACTCTACATGCGTTCCATCTGACGCACAATTTAACTTGACCTACGTTATGTAACCAATCGCAAGCAGTCAATTTAACACAATTTATCCTCTCATGTAGTGTATTCAAATATATTCTTTGTCATAATCATTGTAATCGTTTTTTCATCATTGTCAATTAGTTATGCGGTTTACAAACACGTTTAATTAATAAGACCATGTAACTTGGTAAAATATAACGTAAGAGTATTATAACTTACTTACTTCTCGGGATATTTACAAAAGACAAGTAAAGACATAATTTAACGAACATTCGTTGTGCGGGCGGTGACAAAAATAACAATATTCAAGGTTGCGATATTGATATAAACACCTAACCCATTAATTACTTACATATGGCAGTATAAACTAAGAATTGGTTATTGTGGGAAGGCAATTCATCCAGTAGACCGGTTTCGTCCTTATTGAGAACTCATCGTGTACTGGCCAGAATTTGCCGCGGACAGGATACGAACCTGGGCACGTCTGCTTTGGAATCTGGTGCTCTAACCACTGAGCCATCCTGCCGCACACTACACTGCACACAATTTTCAGTTATATACTAACTAATGTAACTTGGTTAGTCTATTCTTCCTTTAGGTGGAGCTCATATGGCATCCATTTAGACCCAAAGTTCCAACTAACCATCCCCAATCTGTCATTACTGAATAGACACCACACTACATGGGGAAGTGGTATTGAAATGAACATTTATATAATTAAACGAGCATTGGTTGCGCGTGTGGTGATAACACTTATTATAATCAAGGTTGCGATTTTGATATAAACACGTTACCCATTAAGTACTTATATCTGTCAGTGTAGAGGCTCAATACCTATTGTTATCTGAGAACCCAATAGATGCCAGATCGTTATCAGTCTTCTAATTGTATAATACAATCTGGCAAGTTTGTAATTTCATTCACATATGTTAAATTCATACCTGCCATATCTTGAGCTAACTTGCTAGTGACCTCAAACTTAAGATAAGCTTCCATGTCGATCGTACTTAATTATAAATTTGATACTTAATGTTAGGCAATCAGAATGTGAAACCTTTCGCGTTACAAAAAACCCGAACAAATAATCTGTTCCAAAACGTCCCCAATATGTACGATTAAAAATATAAGACAGTGTTAGCAGGAATATATTGTGGAG
The DNA here is from genome assembly GCA_029291075.1 of Eudiplozoon nipponicum. Lineage (NCBI taxonomy): Eukaryota > Metazoa > Platyhelminthes > Monogenea > Mazocraeidea > Diplozoidae > Eudiplozoon > Eudiplozoon nipponicum. The sequence continues at coordinate 54,686 of JAQBSW010000886.1, read as the reverse complement.
ATCGAGTAAACGTAAAATGGAGGAAATGAGATAAATGCAGCACGCCGAGTATATTACAACCAGTCACGTACAGATAACCGAAACTGAAACTGCGCACAATTCAAAGTATATATACTGTCAAGTATTTAAACAAAGAAAGTTCTGGAAAATAAACGAATAATTTCTTTTAAATAAAAATTCGTTTCAATCAGCCAAGGTGGTTTAAATTTATCAATTATTGTCACTTTATTTTTGTCGGAGGAAATATCTTCCTCCACATCAGTATAAACTAAGTATTGTATATTGTGGAAAAGGCAATTCATCCAGTAGACCGATTTCGTCCTTATTGGGAGCACTTCACGGATTGGCTAGAATGTGCTGCGGACAGGACTCGAACCTGGGCACGCCTGCTTCGGAATCTGGTGCTCTAACCACTGAGCCATACTGCCGCACACTACACACAGTTGTCAGTTTTATACCAACTGATGTTGCTCTTTATTCTTTTAGGTGGAGCTCAAATGGCGTGCATTTAGACACAAAGTTCAAACTAACCATTCCTAATCGGTCATTATTGAACAGACACCACACAACAAGAGGAAGTGGTATTGAAATTATGATTTATATAATTAAACAAAGATTGGTTCCGCGGGCGGTGATAATAATTACAATAATCAAACTTGCGATCTTGATATAAACACCGGTCCCTTTATGTACATTCATAAATTTTGAAAGGCAATTCATCTAGTCGACCGGTTTCGTGTGTAATAAAGTAACAATAGCAAGTAACCATCAGATTAGGCAAGGTTAGCTAGATTGATAATAACCTTCTAGCGGGAAAAGGTACCCTTTTCATGAGTAGAAATAAAAAGAAATTTTATCAGATACAAGAACCGCTTCTTTCTCATTTTCTTCTCAAGTATCCATAAATGAACATCTCTATATATAAGTTGAAAAGCCAAACAAAATATAAAACTGTACACATGGAGAGAGTATTAAATAAAGGAACAGCCAATCAATAGCGTGCATCGCCTCCAGTTCAAGTTCAATGCCTGAACATGCTTCTTCTGCTTGCATTAATCCGGTTGCAATTTGTTTATCCATAAGGCTTCGTATGTGGCTAGCCACCCTTTTGTTTTTGCATTTAGTAATTAATTTGAATGCTACGTCTGGAGAACATACGTGCGATGTTTCGATGATGTGTTGCGCATTTGCCGAGGTGTATTCACAGTTGCGACTGGCGGTAGTTTTTTTATGTTGTTCGATGACTGGTTAAATACAATGTGATTGGTGTTTACTTCAAGCTCGCAAACGTGTTTTAAATAAATATGGTGCCTACACAGTATTTTCATTACAGCAGTTTTGTGCCGTTTCAAAATTAGTTATCAAACGAATATAATGAAACAATTTATGACTAAAAGTCTAATGTCTATCCTAGACAATTCAGTGAATTAATTATTAAAAGGGGAGTTAACCAGAAACAGACGTATTATGGGCCAGAAAAGAAAGCAGTCTACTTGAACATCCCATTTAAGGAAAATGCAGTTTCCCGAATAGCACAAAAGAAAGTTGAAGCGGTATTAACACGCACATTTAATGCAGCTAAACTACGAGTGTTATTTAGGGTAGCACACTTGCCTTTACCAGCAATCAAAGAGAAACAGCCGTTAATGTCGATATCAAATATTATTTACCAATATACATGCGCAAGTTGTCGATCAACTTACGTAGGCCGATCGACCAGACGATTAATTACTCGAATGAGAGAACATTGCAACTTGAACGCCTGTTTTAAATCAAATGGTGAATACACGTCTGCTATTGCGCAACACATCATTGAAACAACGCACGTATGTTCTCCAGACGTAGCATTCAAATTAATTACAAAATGCAAAAACAAAAGGGAGTTAGCCACATACGAAGCCTTATGGATAAACAAATTGCAGCCGGATTTATGTAAGCAGAAGAAGCACGTACAAGCATTGAGCTTGAACTGGATGTGACGCACGCAATTTGATTGGTTTCTATTTTTCACACTCTCTTTGTTCACATATTTCTATCTTGTTTTGCTTTCCAATTTATATATAAAGGTATGTTCATTGGTAGATACTTGAGGAGATTATTCAAAAGAAATGTTTCTCGTATCTGATAAAATTTCTTTTTGTTTTTGCACACAGGAAGGGTACAAAGAGTTTTATTAAAGCTCGTATTTCAAAAGATATATTTATAGTTATTAAATTCCAAAAGTATTTTTTATTGTCTTCCTAATATCCGGTCTTCATACCTTGTCTCTAAGACTCAAATGTATACAAAACCTTATCTCTGTCCCCATCTCCGCACACATCCACCTATAAATACATATGTGTATTCTACTAAAGTGACATTTATCGAATAACTATAAGCAAACCTTATGGATTGACATACACGCCTATCCATGATGTCTATATTTTTTAATTGCTGTTCCGGACGCATAGAGATCAACAAAATTTTGATTTCAATTTTGCATTAATCCTCAAATACCCCAGCTTACTCAATCCCATCCTGTTTGCAATAGGTTATAGAGAGAGAGGTTAATAAAACTGTTGAAAGCAAACATAGCATTATTCTATCGTTTGGAAAAGACCGAATACGGAGCCTACAATAACGAAATGTCTCTCAACAAAATACACATTAATAATCATATCCTGTATAAATAAATTTCTCCATTTAAATGTGTCAATAACATGTACATATATATTTTCTTTATTTAACCAGTTTTCGTACTCTGGTGATGATCATGTAATTTCGAAACGCGTCCGTGCGTGCCACTGACGGTAGTTTTGTTATGTTTTTCGACGACTGGTTAAATACAATAGGATTGGTGTTTACTTCAAGCTGGCAAACTTGATTTAATAATATTAGTGTTAGTTTTAGTAGTAGTATGGTGGTGTAGCGATTCTGGTAGTATTATTATCAATTGTAATAATTGTAACAGTATGAGAATTAATATTAGTTGGTAGGCGAGTGCTCGTGAAGTAATGTTTATTTTGTTCACTCAACTGTGTTTAACTATTTATTTATGCATTAAATTGCTAGGGGTACTTACACAGTAGCCATAGTGTTGATACCCTTTACAGACTCAGTATATTTATTATCTAAAGTGAGTTAGTGCTGAAGTCGCATTTTCGAGACTTTATATGATGTTAGCTTCACTACAATAGGTTTACAAATTCGTCTAGGAGATTGTATCGTCCTATTATTCCACATTCTTCGACCAAATATATAGTGGTTAAAGGGCGTAATACCGGCTCCTACTGATTAGTCGCCAGTAAGCACGAAACGAATGTGCATGAGATTATACTTTCCGTTCATGCTGCCTTTGGTTTATCCTTCTGGTGACAACTGAACTAATTTCTATGAATTGTTGGACTTCGCAGCGTGCTTTTTATAAGTTTTGAACATCATTAGTTTTTCCATACTATCTATTCCTTTATCTCGTTATTCTTGACTGCTGTCACATTTGAACCAATTTGTTACTGGGTGCGAAATACCTCATATATATATATATATATATATATATATATTTATATTTATAATTAGGAATACAGAACACATTAATAACAAAGTGGATAAAGGCCATTTATTTCGTGAATACTAATCATCGCTTTACAATCATACATATATATACATTTTGGGTTTTCAATTGATTATGCTAGTGGTAACAAATCTGACTCGTTTTTACTTCTGTTTCTTGTTTTGGCTAGTTGGTGAGTGTGTATGCGTTTGTGTTTGTGTGTGCGTGTTTGCATGTAAAGGTCATTCTCGCAGTATTGCAAAGTGATGTCTGAGATCTGGTCATTATTGTTTTGATGGCTTGAGAATTAACCATTTGTGCGCATTGTTCACTGTTACATATACAAGTGCTATTTTCCCCAGTGTAGTTGATCGTTTCTCCTTGTTGCGCAAATTCGTATTTTGTACATGGTAACAGCGCCAGTGTGGATTGAAGTGTTGAACGCTCATGTTGTTTGGAAACTTCTTTCACCGTATGCGCCTCTGTTATTTCCACTTCAGTTTGTTGCCAATCCGATTGTATGTTTGTTGATTCTAGTCGAGGGCCTGTTTGGTCTTGACTGGATACTAGTAGATTGTTGTTGAATTTTGTTATTCTTGGCCAGTCGATTAGAATATCATGTTGATGAACTTTTGAATATTAAGGTCAGGTGCTTGTTGTTTTATATAAATGGCTTCATAAATAAATAATAATTTTTCTGATTTTGCTTTATGTAGAATTGTGAAATTGGTCGAATTGACAGGGTGCCCCGTTGCCAATATATGATCGGAAATAGCTGATTTTCCTGACGGTGGCAAGCCTTTGTTAATCAATTTCTGTGGCAAATGTTGCTGGATTCTGCTTATCAATTGCTTCTTCGTACGTCCGATATATGTGCTACCGCACATACATGAGAATTTGTAGACTATGAATGATTTGGAGAGAATTGGCAATTGATCTTTGGCATCCAACCTCATGATTCTCTGTGTACTAAATGTCATATTAACACTGGGAAAGTTCTCCTTAGTTATTCTATTCAGCCGCCGTGCAATTATTGAGGCTGGTACGTCGCCTCTAAATGGTAAGTTTAGGAAAACCTGCTTGACTGTATCCTCTCTAGTGCGAATCTGCCGTGGTCTGAGGTTGACATCAATGAAACGCTCTGGGTAGTTGTTCATTAGCAAAATTTTCCCGAGGTAGCCTAGTTCTTCCTCAATCTTGTGTTCAGAGCAGATCTTCTTGATTCTGTTTGCTGTGAAAAATACGAATTTGCGCAACAAGGTGAAACTACACTGGGAAAAATAGCACTCGTACATGTAACAGTGAACAATGAGCACAAATGGTTAATTCTCAAGCCATCAAAACAATAATGACCAGATCTCAGACATCAATTTGCAATACTGCGAGAATGAACTTTACATGCAAACACGCACACACACAAACACAAATGTCGAATTTAAATGTATCCTTAACATGCGTTAGACTATTTGTATTATATTTAACATGTGAAATATCGTAATTCAGGTTGTCCAATAAATCACAATAAACTCTTCGTTAACTCAGGCCACGATAAGTGATACAATTTAAAGGTAGACGAAGCATTAAAGTGTGAAATTTCACTCGGACCACTCCAGCTAGACTTAGGACTAGCATGCTTAAAACAGCTCTCCACGCAATCATTGTTTGTTTAATTTTATTGCCTAAATATTATCGCTATATACTGCGGCCAAAGCCACAAAGAGTTTGTGATCGTGATTGCATAGAAATTCTGTAGCCCACATTTCCATTCACGTACAATGTATGCAAAACTGCTAGAGGTGAGAGCCAGAAATCTAATTTTGCTTGGCATATATATAAAATGCGGTTTGATCCTCGCTAGTCAGTTTGCCGTTTTACGCTGATGATGATCATGGAAGTTCAAAACGCGTCAGTGCCTGCGACTGGTGGTATTTTTGTTATATTGTTCGGCGACTGGTTAAATACAACGGGATTGGTGCTTATTTGAAGCTTGCAAACTTGATTTAAAGAATTGTTACCACCACAGCTCAGGTAATTTTAACACATTCCGTTTCATATTACTTTTCATTCATTTAGGAATTATTTAGAATAGAATTCCAGCAGAAATTCCGTCAATTAATATGACAAGTGTAGGCAAGTAAAGAAGTAACCATCACGAAATTGTCAAATATTAATTTTATAAGGTGTTCATATAAAATGTTTCAATTCCTAGATGTTTTAGGATTTGACCGCATTTTTCTTGTGCGGGACAATTGATAGCACTCTTACGTCGGTAAAATCTTGAACGTTGTACGTTTTAATTTGCTCTGATTATTGGCCTCGATTGATGGGTTCCACTTGTCCCTCCTTTTTTAGGCCCTTCATCAGCTGACTGTCTGAAAATGACTTTGGAACACGATATTTTTCACTCTTCTTTTTCCAAATTTTCAAGACAATTTCTAGTCCCATCTTCAAATGTGGTATCCTCATTCAAGACAGATATATTTATAGGTAATTTAATTCGAAAGTATTTTTTTAATTGTCATCCTAATATCCGGTCTTCATACATTGTTTCTAATACTCAAATGTATACAAAACCTTATCCATGTTCCCATCTTCGCACACATCCACCTATAAATACATATGTGTATTCTACTAAAGTGACATTCATCGAATAACTATAAGGAAACCTTATGGATTGACATACACGCCTATCCATGATGTCTATATTTTTTAATTGCTTTTCCGGACGCATAGAGATCAACAAAATTTTGATTTCAATATTGCAGTAATCCTCAAATACCCCAGCCTTCGCAATCCCATCCTGTTTGCAATAGGTTATAGAGAGAGAGAGAGGTTAATAAAACTGTTGAAAGAATATATAGTATTATTCTATCGTTTGGACAAGACCGAATACGGAGCCTACACTAACGAATCGTATCTCAACCAAATACACATTTATACTCTGTTATGTTTTTCGACGACTGGTTAAATACAATAGGATTAGTGTTTACTTCAAGCTCGCAAACTTGATTTAAATTATTGCAGTAATCCTCAAATACCCCAGTTTACCTAATCCCAATAGCCATTGTGTTGGTATCCTTTACAGACACGGTATACATATTAAATAAAGTGAGTTAGCGCTGGAGTCGCATTGTCGAGACGTTTTATTATGTTAACTTCACTGATGCAGGTTTAAACATTCGTCTAGGAGATTGTACTGTCCTATTTTCCCACATTTATCGCTCAAATACATAGGAGATTGTACCGTCATATTCTCCTATTTTCCTCATTCAAATATATAGTGGGTAAAGGGCGTAATACCGGCTCCTAATGATGATTCGCCAGTAAGCATGAAACAGATGTGCAAGAGGTTTTCTTTTCTGTTCATGCTGACTTTGGTTTATACTTCTAGTCATATTCGAACTAATTATTTACTAGGTGCGCAACACCTAATACACAATTGCATGTATATTAGTTCTCCGCCACAAACAGTATCAAACTAGTTATTTACCGTTGCCTTAGTCGTATTTAAGTTAAAACGAAATTATTTTCCAGTAACAAACACAAAAAGGAATAAAAACGTTAAGACAAGACAGTTTCGATGTTAAAGCACTTAACTACATTTTAATCTGTAGACTTAGAATGATTCAAACTTTGCATTGGCTTTTCAGGATAAGAAAATAAAGAAATAACTCGTAAAGTATGCAGTTTCTTGTCAAGTTTCAGCTGTCAAATTATGCGCAGCTAAGCACAAATTTTAAAAAGTAACCACATGCTTATATTTTTCACACTAATTTAATAAAACCGTTATTAAAATCTGTTGAAGATAAGCCACGAGTTTGTAATAAACATATACACCGGGATTTGGTGATCGACAAAAACAGCTGACTAGCCTTATCAGCTGGAATCAAATTAGGCATATAAAGCACTAAGTTAACGATCAAACACAAGCGTTTACAAATACATCCGAAATGTAAACTGGAAAGAGAATACGCAAAAATACAATTATTTTGTACGTGACACACCACTGTGATATACCGTCATCTGAATAAAAAAAAGGTAATATTAATAGATAGATAAATATTAATAGATGTTTTTGAGAATCATGGCATAAAAAACGATGCAGAAATATTGTCAATAAGCTCGCTCCAATTTTAACCGAGACGAAATTAAATAATGAAAACAATTATTGATTTAATTTGCTCTACATCAAGTCACTTTATATGAAAAGTTAAAACTACGAAATTGTAAAATTGAAAAAGAAACAACAGAAATTGAAATTTATAAAATAGCAAAGTTAAAAATGTGTTAAATTCGTAAAAAAGGTCAAAATTGAGTCATTAATGTTTTTCCATTTCAAAACTTCCCCATTTAGTGATGGCACAAACAAGAACAACCAAACGAGATCTCTCTCTTTCACACACACACCCACCCACCCACACACACACACACACACACACACCCACCCACCCACACACACACACCTTTAGACCCAAGACATAATTTTATTTAAATCTAACAAATAATTGGTTGCACGGCCAGTGATAAAAATTATTATAATCAAGGTTGCGGTCTTCATATAAACACCTAACCCATAAATTACTTTACAAATGCCAGTATAAACTAACAATGTTGTAGTGTAAAAAAGGAAATTGACTTTTCTACACTATGCAATTCTTAGTTTGCACTGACATTTGTAAAGTAATTAATGGGCCAGGTGCTTATATCGAGACCGCAACCTTGATTATAATAAATTAATGGATCTTCGGTAAACTTAATCTTTATGCTACCAATTAAAAAAATTCCAAATTATTTTAGCAAGATGTTCACGCGCGCTTCAAATTGATAATGCGTGTTCAACTTTCTTACTAATTTAATAGCCATTCTTTAAATCAAGTTTGCAAGCTTGAAGTAAACACCAATCTCACTTTATTTAACCAGTCGTCGAACGACACAACAAACTACCGCCATTCGCTCGCACTAATACCTATATCCTTATGACAATGAATAGACTAGATCGAAAACACTGCCAACGAAATTGAAGTCTTGTGAAAACCAGCAACTTCTGTGCACTTACTGTAATTATGCCTCACTCTCTCGGCTGAGAAATGATTGAAGTATAAGCAATGTTCATGACAATGATTGGTAAATTTGACTACCAATAATAAATGTACAAATAAAGCACACCAGCAACTACTGATTGGCGGAATGATCTCTCAGTACACACACACATACACGCAGAGGAGGAGAGACAGACGAACAAGCATCCAGACAAAATCAATGAAATCAACGTAGCGAGAGTTAAAGCTTAAACAAAAATGGCATAACTGGAATAAATTATACTCGTTGAATCCACTAATGCACAGAAAACAGTTTATCGACATGAACACATTTGCTTGTATGATCTGAATTAAATGATGCATGGAAACTGTGTGCCTAGTAAAAATTGCACAGATTGTAGATGTGTGCAACCGGGCGCTATAACATAATCCAAGCAAACCTTGTGTGCAGTCAAATCTGAAACAGGTTGTTATCCTCTCCAATTCCCCACAAATGACCTGAATTCACGCGGTGTTTATACTTTATTCAATGCTAACGATGCAAATGGAGGGTTTTCCATAACATAATCAATTTATAAACAGACTCGATAAAGTATGGCACGACGAAAGAAAAAAAACGATAAAAATATTCTGATTATTACCTGATCTGCGTTTTGACTAACGCAGTTTTGATTAAAGTTTCGTTGTTCCTGGAATATGTTTCGACATCTCGTTTCGGTTGTCTTCTTCAGTTCACTCATTATCATAAGTTAAAAAAAAAATTAATTTTCAAGAAGCAGAACAACTGGAAACAAAGCTGCGCTAGTCAAAACACAGATCAGGCAATTTTAAATAATCCAGTTTGGCAATTTTCTAGTTCTTTCATAATTAACTGATGTCAGAAAAAAAATTTAGCAATATAAAAGGCATAAATCAGACCAGATGTAAAAAATTCCAACGAGGAATAAAAAGGTTCCGTTGAGTTACAATTCTACTTCAAAATGAGGTGTTTGAAACTAACAAAACTAATTTATTAGTCGTATTTAAATTTGAGACCATTCTTGTCAGTTGGACTACTTGAAGAGATTTTATCCCCGAACTCAAGCATAAATCGAGCTGAGACAAATAGTCAGTAAGATTTTTAATGTTTTAACTTCCTTTTAAAATTGGCACTTATTTTATATTTTGGTTAACATTAAGTTACTTTAGCTATTTAACCTTGTATGCCTACATCTTAAAACGTTTTTAGCAAATACAACCAAGCCCTGCCTTGCATGTTGAGAAGAGGAGAAACGCGAATCCGTTCGCTGGTGCATCAAAACCAGAAGGTGTTCGTTAACCTTTGGCGGAAGGCCATAAGAATTTAAATTTACACACGGGAAAATCCTCAGTTAGAAGCCTCAATCTCGTAAAATTCAACTTTTATTGTCTTATCGGTGTTTCTTGGTTGCGGAAAGACAAGATTTACTACCAAAATCACAAAGCGTGATGGAATTAAAAATTCATTTGGAATAATATTCGTAAGAAGCGTTATTTACACACCTAAGAAACCAGCTGCAAGTCCATTTCTAGATGGCGCCTACGGTCGGCAACATAGCGGCAGAGTCAAAGGCACTTGAGGTCGGTAAACAAGATTTTCGCTCTTCTAAGAAAAAATTAGCAACAGAATATTTCCACTGTATTCCAGCGGCAATTTGGTTAATCTGGCACATAAAAACAACGTAAACCAAATTTTAAAATGTTATGCCACTACGCAGTTGATGTGATATGTCTCAAAATGGAACTTGGTATATGGCACAAGTGATATGAGGAAAAAATCATTCAAGTTCAACTATCTAATGTAATTTAAAAAAATGTTATTTAACGCAAACATGGTTGAAACAGCCTAAGCAAACCTTTGATTACGCAGCAAATCTTGGAGTGGTAAGAACAAATTGCAAATTATTATTAAAAAGTTAAAATAGATTATGCTCTTGACTTTTTCATTATTCATTCTGTTTTCTCTCATTCTCTTAAAATTATTTTACAAAATAAATATCCTAAACATTTTTTCAGTATTTATTCAAACAATGAAATGAAATAAAAGCTTGGAATATGTGATATATATATATATATATATATATATATATATATATATATATATATATATATATATGAATAGTAAAAATGAAAGAAAGGACAAATATGACACGCTTTGTTCAATGAAGATCACAAATCACCATGGAAAGTGATTTGTTGTCTAATAGTGACACTTTTCGTAAACTCTTACTAGCCTACATTGTGAAACCTCTAAGTTGTACACTTGGTAAAAATTTTGCCTTCAAAATGCGTTAACCAATCAGAAGTTTTCAGCCGGACCTCAACTTTAAAAGCAAGTTAGCGTGAGTCGCGCTATTCGAGAGAACACATAAAAGGTCGACAGCGGGAGTTAAATTAAATTAAAAATTATTACGGAATGAACATTTGCATGGAATACTTATGGCAGCTGGGCTAGAATGAGGAATCATTTGACATAGAAAATAGTTAATTTTTAGAGCAAGGTAATGAGATTTTTTTTCTTAAAAAACGGCTTTAAGTGCTTCTTGGGTTTTGCGCACAAAAGCTCACTGAAGTTTTGCGACGCCAATTTAGCATGGATTTATAAAACGTAAAAGGAATATTAAAAAGATTACTTTAAAAAAAATTTCGAACCACAATTGTGAATTTAATTAGCAATATTCCAAAGAATAGACTCAAGTCACCTCCATCGATAGAATTCTATAAATTTTACCGATCAAAAACCAGTCGTGGTAATGAGTAGGGGTTTTGATGAGCACATCGAAAGAATGTGACCCACTCCTGACGTCGGGCAGGAACAGGACAAGGAAGAAATTACACGAAGATGGATTAGTAAATATACCTTTCTGCATAGAGAAGAACATATAAATATAATTTCACTTGTGTATGCAAGGTGTACATGAAAATAGTTTTTAAAAAAAAGGCAATTATACAATGGTAAATATGGCATGAAAGACATGATTAAAAAAATCGATAACTTCAGATGTTTAATGAAAATGCGTGCATAAGTGTGGTGAGATTAATTGAACGCCGCACATCTGCTGTGGGTAAAGTGTTTAACAATTGCTCATTTTGAAGTGAGGACTAAAAAATATGGCATTTCCATTATCGACATTAATCGGCAGTCAACTTTGTTAGTAATTCTTGCTGGTAGTAACTTCACAATGCATAAATTAGGAGCCAACCATCTAGAGCCGAACTTTAATACAATTGAGTTATTATAATACGAAAATGGCATACTTTAAAAAACACGTATATATATACATATATAGTGTATATATAAATATATAGATGACAATAAAGTCCATAATTATCGTCAGTAAGATGTATAAAAATCCTTTAAGGGGCAGAAATGAAACTGATTAAGATGACAAAAGTAAACTATTTTGTGCCAATTTTGATCGCAACAAATTCGACCAAGATAAGCTTCGCCAATTTAAATGAAAATTGTGCTCGAACAATAGGACGACAGATTTGTGGTTTTCCAGACAATGTGCAAGATTAATTGGTGTGTGCTTCAGAGCGCACGAGTAGGGATGGTGTTCACTTGATGAACCTAGTCGTCGTATTGCTAGCACCAAGTGTTTAGCTTAGCGCAACATTCCCGTTTTCGTAGTACAATTGCATGTTCATTTCCCGAAATGGATGTTTCTATATGTACTTGGGCTATACACCTCTTGAGTGTATGTGTGTGTTCTTCATTCGGAGGTTGGCAAGCCATGCTGCCTGATACATTTTCTTCGCGCCAGTCGTTCGGGCCTCCTGTGTTTTATTTTCAAATTATGCATTGAAATGCGCCAGCACAGATGGGATTTGAAATATTGGCGGAATATACAAGTTGGTTTACCTTACTCGTGGGCATTAGAATTATAAAAAAATGATGTAATATCTACAACTAACCCTTTTCGGTTTGTGTTATATATATATATATATATATATATATATATATATATATATATATATATATATATAACAGGAAGGACACTAATATGTGTAAAAACGCCAATGTTTAGAAATTTATGAACCTCTTTCAAATATAATTAAGCGGAAGGGTTCGCGTATTTGTCATTGGCAAGCACCAATATTGTATTGGATTCACAGCCGTGCCAGATACCACGACATACTAGTAATGCAAACACCTGGTTTTGGTGATCCGCCGCATCTACAAGAGTAGCAAAAAGACGTAAATGGTGCCATACGTTATGTTGTCGTCTCTGGTATAATGCAAGGCTGAGACAGCGTTTAATCGGGCGGGCAAAGACTTCTACGAGGAATACGGGATCAATTTCGATGGCTAAACTGAAATATTATTGTTGTGATCTACAAGACAACTGAATACCAATAGAAGACCACAGACACGCACAAAAAACGCATATATATATATATATATATATATATATATATATATATATATATATACATCCACATACAAAAACATAAAGGTAGGTATATATTATTAGTATGAACTGAGCATTAGTGAAAACGGCAAATGCAATTCAGCCACAAGACGAGGCCGTGTTCTCATTTGCAACTCTTCAATAGAATCCAGAGAAGAGCTCGAATTTTCACATCTGGACCCCTACACTATGAGACTGGTGCATTTCAAACAATGTTTGGTGTTATACAACCGTCTGTCTCGTAAGTCTATGCGCTATTTTGAAAGTGAGGTCAACCGGCATCGATATAGGGCAAACACTGGCCAAACAGAAGGTGATGCAGAACCGCTTACTGCCTGAAATATGCGGATTTAATGCTGTAGGCGTCGATTTGTTCGACTTTCCACAAATTGGTCTAGGATTAAACTAATATCGGCGCCGTTCTAACCACAACTGATTTTGCAAAAATTAGGAAATCTGGCCTAAAAGACTGATCAAATTTTCAATATCATGTTTGCTTCATACTAAATGTACGTAGAGTCAAATCCTGACACTATATATATATATATATATATATATATATATAATATATATATATATAGAGAGAGAGAGAAAATGAAAGACAAAACAGAAAATTAAAACGGAGACAGCGTGAAATAGAGGAATGTCTTATCTCAAAAATTATTATAAGCATACAACTACACTTTTTTTGCTTATCTTCAGTTATAAGGTTTCCACATTTTAATTTCATTGAATTAATGAGTGAGTGCAGGTATGATTGTCAGCTTTGCCTCTATTTATTTGCAGCGGTCGGACGATTGTCTAAATTGTAAATGTAAGAGATCATGTTTCAGTAGTATTCGTACTAGTACTAGTAGTCGCTAGATAATTAGTAGTATTAGTAGTATAAGTAGTTTTAGTAGTAGAAGTAGTTGAATTAGTTATAGTAATAGTAGTAGTAGTATTGATGGCCATTGTATTAGTATCGGTAGTAATAGTAGTAGTATTGGTGATAATTGTATTAATAGTAATATTGTTTGTGATAGTAGTAGTAATATTATCGGTAGTAGTAGTAGTAGTAGTAGTAGTAATGGTATTAATATGATTAGTGGCGTTAGTATTATTAGTAGTATTAATATTATTGGCTGCAGTAGTTGTAGTAGTAGTATTGGCGGTAGTATTAGTAGTAGTAGTTTTATTAATAATTAGACTTCTGGTTTTGGTGGCCGTTTTCAACAGAAAGCACATCCCACAAACAATTTGACAATCGCCAAGTAAAGCCGAAGAATATGTTCGGAGAAAAATTGAGGACAGCGAATGCAAACATCTTCTTGGGTAGAAGAACTAGGTCCAGGCAATTAATTATATGCCCGTTTGTTAGACATGAGAATTTTTCCCCGGAAGGCTTATTACAAACACACATCAACACATGTTAAGAAGCTTTACAGCATTTATAAGTTTCAAAAATTTCCATTTGATTAAATGAATGAGTACATTTCAGATTTTCCGCTTCAAATCTATTCACCTGCAAACGTCGCATGATTGTGTTATTTGGAGGTTCAAACTGCATTTCTGAACTAAGCACTGCCTGAAATCAAACTTACCTTCCATCGATGGCATTATCTTCAGTCAGACTTCCGTTATTTCGCGATTCGTACTTACAAATGTTTTTTCGCGTGCTATATTCTTTTTTTCCAAAAATAACCTTTTTACTAATAAGGGATGAATCTTCGCCTAGTTCGATTACGAACAAAAAACCTGAAACAAGTAGAATAAACTTTGCAAATATGAAGTTATGAAAAAAGCCTTGATTTGAAAAAGCACTTACGTTCGCCTATTTTGCATATTGCAAGCATAAATGCAATGTCTGATTTTGGACTACCGGTGCGCAAAACGCATGGAGAGTTAAAACAGGAATTTAAATGAACAGTCATTATGCATAGTATACGTACTAAGCAAATGCACAAACAATGAACGTAAAACAATTCACCGATTTGCAAACTATTAACAGTACCAAAAAATCCCACTCATTCAAGCATGACCGACTATCTTAAACAAAGAATATGACTTAGGTCGTTTGATGTAGTTAGATGCACACAAGCGACTAGAGGACACTCCACTTACTGCAGGAAAACCTCTTTTTCGCCCAGTCAATATTGGTATGACGCACTATGTCCATCGCAAACAGTCCACGCTCAGTCAATAATGAAATCCAGAATTTAAGTTTTTTCCTAGGCTACCTCGAATTCGCGTCGTGAAATAAGGGTAGGTGCCGAGTTATAGGACCTACAACAGGTCAGTTTGAGTATCGTCAAAATCCTCGGCAACGGTCGGAGTTGTATCACAACTGGTCGTCCCCGAAGTCTCCACCTCTAAATATGCCGAAAATGAAGTTCAGAAAATAGAAACAGCGAAGAAGAGGTAATGTAAATAAGAAAAAACACATTGTAAGCATTTTAAAAAGCATTACGCTACAGTACAGTTAACAAAGGCTATATTCTTTCCGGCACTCAACTCGACTACAAAGTTTAGTACAGCATATTGGGAATTTTGATTAGAAAAGGAAACAGCATAGATTAAGTACACTCATTGTGGAAAAATGAGCAGGAAAAGCACACGAAGAGAAAGAGAGACGCACGAACAGCATTCACAAGTTTGTATGCAAATAATGTTAAATTTTTAGTTCAATTATGACTAGAAGGATAAACTAATGACAGCATGAACAGCAAGTATAATCTCACGTGCACATTCGCTTCGTGCTTACTGGCGGCTCATCAACAGGAGCCGATTTCGGGTACTTTTCGTTCATGCTGTCTCTAGTTTTTTTCTTCTTGTCATAATTGAATAAATTTGTAACGAGGTGCGCAAAACATAATTCATAAATGTACATATATTAGTTATCCGCAACGAACAGTATTTAACTGTAATATATTGAATTCAATGATAGCATGCTTACCTCGGAATGTGCCAACTGATATCGATCAAGGCCAGAGTGTATGGATTTACTGGCGCAACAGGTGTTTAGAAATTGTTGTAATTCTCAACTTCGGTGAACTTTAGCATAAATTTATATCCATCAGGTTGGTATCATGTACCGATTCGGAAACCATAGTGTTAGTATCCGGTACTCATCGATTTCAAAAAAAGGTATCAGTTACTAACACAATGGCCATGGTGTTAGTATCCTTTACAGACTCGGTATATATATTATATAGTGTGAGTTAGCATTGAAGTCGCATTGTCGTTGACTTTTGATTATGTTAGCTTCACTATTACAGGTTTACACATTCGTCTAGGAGATTGTACCGTCCTATTATTCCACATTCTACTGCCAAATATATAGTGGTTAAAGGGCGTAATACCGGCTCCTACTGATGAGTCGCCAGTAAGCACGAAACGAATGTGCATGGGATTATACTTTCCGTTCATGCTGCCTTTGGTTTATCCTTCTGGTCACAACTGAACTAATTTGTTACTAGGTTCGTAAAACCTAATACATACCTGCTTATATCCATCAGGTTGGTATCATGTACCGACTCGGAAACCATAGTGTTAGTATTTGGTACTCATTTATTTCAAAAAAAGGTATCAGTTACTAACACAATAGCCATAGTGTTAGTATCCTTTACAGATTCGGTATATATATTATATAGTGTGAGTTAGCGTTGAAGTCGCATTGTCGTTGACTTTAGATGATGTTAGCTTCACCATTGCAGGTTAACACATTCGTCTAGGAGATTCTACCGTCCACTTATTCCACATTCTTTGACCAAATATATAGTGGTTAAAGGGCGTAATACCGGCTCCTACTGATGAGTCGCCAGTAAGCACGAAACGAATGTGCATGAGATTATACTTTCCGTTCATGCTGCCTTTGGTCTATCCTTCTGGTCACAACTGAACTAATTTGTTACTAGGTTCGCAACACCTAATACATACTTGCATATATATTAGTTCTTCGCAAAAAAAAGTATTTAACTGTTATATATTGAATTGAATGATGTCATACTTACCGCGAAATGTGATAACTGATATCGATCAAGGCCAGAGTGTATGGATTTACTGGAGTTACAGGTGTTCAGAAATTGTTGTAATTCTCAATTTCGGTGAACTTTAGCATAAATTGATATTCATCAGGTTGGTACAATGTACCGACTCGGCAAACATATTGTTAGTACCATGTATCTTTTCGGTACTTCAATGTTGGTATCGGTTACTAACACAGTAGCCATAGTGTTGATACCCTTTCCAGACTGGGTATATTTATTATATAGAGTGAGGTAGCGTTGATGTCGCATTGTCGAGACTTTATATCATGTTAGCTTCACCACTGCAGTCTTACACATTCGTCTAGGAGATTTTATTGTCCTATTATCCAACATTTCTCGCACAAATATATAGTGGTTAGAGGGCGTAATACCGGCTCCTACTGATGAGTCGCCAGTAAGCACGAAACGACTGTGCATGAGATTATACTTTCCGTTCATGCTGCCTTTGGTTTATCCTTCTGGTCACAACTGAACTAATTTTTTACTAGTTAGAAATTCAGGTCGTCAGAGATTTCAGTTCGTTATCGCCCGATGTAAAGACTAACCAGAAGTTATAAGTTGATCTATGATTTCAAATTGCGTGTAGTATGCGACACGGGTTTCGCTGTCAGACACAGAAGCAAATGCGCCCAGGTACATGTTTTGTCGGCGGAAACCTCTGGAGAGTCCTTGAAGATTTCCAAGTAAGGTCGAAACGGTCTACTGAATGAATTGTCATTGTAACCTGATTCAGCAAATATATAATGAAAATCCTGCCATCAGACTTTAATGACACACATACACACACACATACACACACACACACACATATATATATATATATATATATATATAATATCGTATATAATCAGTCGCACAGCAGCAGAACTACCGCCAATCGCAAGTTTTGATGCCTTTCGACATCCTGTGGTCAGCATCTGAGCACGACGGCAAACTAACGAGTAAAGTCAGATAATCGTGACTTATCTCCTTTAGTCTCGCATACATTGCACTTGACTGGAAATCTCAGCTGCCCAATATCTGCGCAGTCGCTAGCATAAAACCTGTTCAGCTTGAGCCACATATGTATGAGGTGAACAAGTTTGCGTGCTCGATGTAAACACCAATCCTGTTGATGCTAACCAGTAGCGCAACATTGCAAATCTATTATCAATCTCACGTAATGACGCGGTTCGGCCTTCCATGATCATCATCCGATTACGACGGCAAACCGACTAGTGATAATCAAATTTCAAATTATATAAAATTTATGGAAAATCAATATGCAGCCCTCGCCTACCGTTACCTCGTATACACCGTGATTGACTACAAATGTCAGGCATATAATTTCTAATTAGTTATGAGAAAAACTATTGCACTATCCGCAACATGCATGTAAGTTGGATAATAAATCAGTAACATTTACAACTGGGCTGCAGAAGTAAATCCGATAAATCAATGACAGTTTTCTAGCGTCAAACGTTTCTTACATAAAATGGATTGACAACTGCTAAGAAAAGGCGCACATGCATAGAGAATAACCCGTGTATAAATAATGTGTAAATGCAGCGTAACATAACCAAAGGTAGACAAAAAATCGTGCAAAACCACTTCGGCGTATGATAGCAACACTGAGAGAGATAGAGAGCACGAACACGAAATGATATAACTTTACAGTAGAATCTTAAATGTTAAATATATATATATATATATGTATCATTAAAGTGTGATGGCAGGATTTTCATCATATATTTGTTGCATCAGACTACAATGGCAATTCATTCAGTAGACCGTTTCGACCTTAATTGGAAATTTTCTAGTACTATCCAGAGGCTTCTGCCGACAGAACATGTACCTGGGCGACACCCGTGTCGCATACTACACGCAATTTGAAGTCATATATCAGCTTATATCTTCTGATTAGACTTTACATCGGGCTGTAGCGAACTGTAATCTCTGATGATCTGAATTTATAACTAGCCACTCCCGATTTGTCCTTAAACAAGAGATACTATTCCACTTGAAGTCTAATGGCGGCATTTTGATTTGATAAATATTTTCAGTATCAGGTCACAAGGGAAATTCATCCAGTAGACTGGGTTCGTCAATAGTGAGAAATCTTCAACCAGTGCCTAGAATTCGCCGCTAGTGGGATACGAACCGGGAAACATTTGCCTCAGGGTATGTTACAGTAGTTGAAAGGTTCTCAATAAAGACGAAAACAGTACTAGATGAAGTGTCTTCGCTACCTGATGTAATGCTAAGTTTATTCTGACAAAATCCAGATAATCAAAATCATGCCATTAGAATTCAAATCAACATTTACATTTATATACTTATATATATATATATATATATATATATATATATATATATATATATATATATATATTACATAAATAAATAAAAAATTAATTGAAAGTTTTATTTAAATATTGAGTCGGTATGAACAAAACAATGATCAAAGTAGAAAATGATTCTTAACGTGTTTACTTGCACCTTCCTTAGCGGACACTCGCGAACAGTAGGTAGGTCTTCCAAGACCATAAACCGAGTCTGTGAGCATTCGAATCGGTCATCCATGAATGTCTGTTATTACTTACTTTACTTTACTGCGGCTGACTCCTTTTGGAGGATAAGCCGGCTCCACATTTCATGGAGTTTCTTGGGAATTTGGTACAAGTGGTGTCCCCTCACCACTCTGTTATTGCATACAAATTAATATATATATATATATATATATATGCTTCGGAACAAAGGGTGTGGAGTATATTCCCAAGATGCGACGGCTAAAACCGCCAAAACACAGGAACAACAATAGCATTATGCTGCATTAAAGAGGAACTCGCTCTACTTGATGAATTTCACTTTCTATCCTGTGCAACGTTTCGCTTATACTGACCGCATACTTACATTTACATTAACGCATTCTTCGGGACGATGGGTACCTAGAATATTTATGGGAGATGGAAGTGCGGCTACGGAAAAAGCCACCCGCGGAAAGGATGATTAAAATCATCCTGCGTTATCGACGAACATACTCGAGTAAAAACATTACATTGACCATCCCACAGGCATTGCATTCTTTATACTGACAAAGTAAATCTAATCAACATCCGGTCATTAGATTTTAAATCAATATAATTTACCCGAAGGGCATCGTGTCTGCTGCATAATGACAGATCGCAGGTGAATGGTTATAAACGTCAGACCTAAAGACACTCCAAAAAGGTTCCGCCCGAAGGAAAGGCTAACCGGAAACAATAAGTTGCGTGCGGTATGCGTCAATATTGGCGCAGTGGTTAGAGATACAAACTCAGAGGCAATTATTCAAAGGTCCATATGCTGTTCGTGAAAATTTCTATAAATTACTTGACGAGTTCCGAATAACGACGAAACCCGTCTACTGAATAAATTGCCTTTGCTCGCTGATGCAATGTTCAGTTTCTACTGGAAAAGTATATGTCCAGTCAACATTCTGTCATTACACTTTAAATCGAATATATACATATATATATAAATATATATATATATATATAAATATATATATATATATATATATATATATATATATAGAATATAAGTAAACTTGTATGATATAACAAATATGCGGTATAATCGAAGCGCTGTTTTAAAAATCAAATTAAATTCAAAAACTACACTAGCTCGGTCATAGCGGACCCAAACCCCCAGTAGGTCTCGGGATATTAAACAGGGTGAAATATGCCTTGTCGCCCATCTTCCACGCCAGAATAATCAGAAACTGCATGCTATAGCCAGTAGTACACCTGGTTATGTTTTTTATCAGTCTTTTCCTCGGGTGGATCCTATTTGATGTCGCTTTCGACTGACAGTTTTAACAAATCGTTAACTGTCACAGAACGCTCTAATGCGCTGAAACGTAATATATTTCTGGCAATTTTGCGATTGTGCGACTGGCTGAGTTGAACACAAGTTTGGTGGTAATTTGAAGGCAAGAAGTCTGATTCGGGCTACGCACATCGCTCGTTATCGGCGCCGAAAAATGCCAAATTGGCAGACAGAGGCGAGAGAAAATTTGCTATTTAAATGAAAGGAAAAATGGTAGCAGAAAAAATTGAATGAAGACTTACTCGCGTCATGTGAGGGCAGCCTCTGATGACAGGTAGGACAATATTCCGCAGTATCACCAGCAACCCAACGGTGTATTAAATCCAGTTCTTTAAATAAATTTTAAAAATCCATAAAACAGATTAATGCACAAACACAAGTATACGCATATAAGGCATCACGTTTAGTTCAGCCATTGTGGAAGCAATTTTAAATTGAACACAAACCAAATGAAGCGTGGAAGGAAATAATTATTAGCAAAACGGTAGACACAACACAGTTAAAAAAGGTCATTTCCTTTTCGCCAGAACTCAACACGATTTTACTACCTGGCTCTGTTTATGTTGCCCGACAGGGAATAGATTAATTACCTAATCATAGTTGTGCTCATCAAAGTGGTGGTTGCATCCACCGTCTTCAGCCTGACACCGGATACTTGGAGCTTCAACATGTCCCACGCACACAACTCGTGTTGAAGCATTCACAGTGACGACACCACAGTCGGAACACACACTTAGTTTCAAATTATTGCGGGCCTATACGTGCTAAGCTACTATCCGGGAAAGGCAATGGTGAAAGTGAAACAGGTGACGATAGAACTGCACAACCAAAAGAACCCTTTAAATGCTTAAGAGCGTAGACAGTAGACATAAAAATGTGTATACATCTATCAAAAAATAGTGCTAATAAAATTAAATAAGCAGATTACCTGCGTTGTATGTAGCTTGATCCACAGACGAGGTTTTCCTCGGAGGTTTTCGACCATCTAACAATAGAATTCGAAAAAGAAACCAACATAAAATAATACAATTTTGCAGCATAAAAAGCGACGGTTTACTAAGTGAGGAAATAAACTAGGTATGCAATATGACTTCGAGGCCGTAGAACACTATAATAAAAATGGGAAAATCGCACAGAAAGTTGAAGAGCAAACGGCTAGCACCTCGTTTGTAAAATTTATTTTAAAAATTTTGCAACTCATAAATGCTCTCAATGGAATGTCCCGTTTCGTTTGGAATCGAATGGTACACTGTTTAAATACAATGGAAAGGTTGATGTATGATTGAGATAAGCGCAAATTTGAAGTAACTACAGAGACGAATAACGGAAAATTGGCTTTACTTTTTCGTTTGCACGCAGGCTTACAACTGTGAGGAAATTATGCATGACAAAAATTTGTCTGATAAGGGAATTCATAGAACTTCTCTAGGTTGTACTAGTTCAATCGTAGCCAATCTTTAAGCGAATATACCATCAATGCGTTTGAATGTGAATTAGCTTGACTTGCTTAACCGTGGTTTAAAAATGGAACGTCAGATTGAAACATCACCAACAACAAAACTACTAGAGTAACAAGTATTCAGAAATTGTTGTAATTTTCGATTTCGGTGAACTATAGCATAAATTGATATCCATCAGGTTGGTATCATGTACCGACTCGGCAACTATATTGTTAGTACCATGTACCTTTTCGGTACTATAATTGTGGTATCGGGTACTGACACAATAGATATCGAGTTAGTATCCTTTACAGACTCGGTATATATATATTATATAGTGTGAGTTAGCGTTAAAGTCGCATTGTCGAAGACTATATAATGTTAGCTTCACTACTGCAGGTTTACACATTCGTCTAGGAGATTGTACCGTCCTATTATTCCACATTCCTCACCCAAATATATAGTGGTTAAAGGGCGTAATACCGGCTCCTACTGATGAGTCGCCAGTAAGCACGAAACGAATGTGCACTTGGGATAACAATTTTCATTCATGCTGCCTTTGGTTTATCCTTCCGATCATAATTGAACTAATTGTTACTACGTGCTCAACACTTAATAAACAATTGGTTACTATGGGCTTTTTGTATCTTTGTTCATGATGATGATGGTGATAATGAGATGGAAGCGATAGGTTGGAGCTTAGGTGTGATATATATGTACAAAAATTAAGCACTACAGACAGCAATGCATCATTTTCGACGTCTTCTTGCTGATCATTCGCTAATAATGGAAGTAAATAGAACGACGATTGATCACATTAAAGGAGACGATGAATATAATGTATGATTTCGACTTATTTAAAATTATGGAACGAAACATGCAAACAAATTGACGATGTGCGGGTGGCGATAAACATCATTGAAAATCAGATTGCGAGCTTGATATAAACAACAAATCCGTTATCCATCCGTTTGACAGTATAAACTAATCATTATAAATTGTAACAAAGTCAATACATCCAATAGACTGGTTTCATCTGCATTGGAAACTCTTCAAATAACATCCACAATTTTGCCACCGCGCGTTTGCCTCGAAGTCTCTGACCTTGCTGCACAATATACAAAATATTCAGTTACACAATAAGTTTAGTTTTTTTTAATTTTTGGTGGCCATCATTTCTATCACTGTCAATGATGATAGATGGGCTGCTTGCGCAACCATTTTCATTCAGTTTAATGCCAACTGGGTCGAATAAGCCTGGACGCAAGAATGGTGTTGCCGGTTTTTGGGATCCGTCACCACTCGAGCTAAGTATCATTTAAGTATTAGGTATTGCGTATCTAACTACAAATTAATTCAAAAATACCTAGAATGGTGTAACGAGTCTCGCATGAACGAAAGATACAGTCTCGTAAGCGCATACATCTCATCTTTTTAGGAGCCAGTAATTCGTGCTTTATCCTGGCATATAGGCTTAAGCCGTTCGTGGTTATATGTGGACTGTAAAAGAACACTAGGTCGCCCATTCCTTGTGCGGATGGTTTGTGTTCGGAGGTTTCCTTCTCCTAGATAGTCGGCCAACCAATGCAGATTAGTACTACCTGCCCAGATGCCAGCGGCCACAGTTTCCATCAGCAGCGGAAAATTTCCCTTCGCGTCTGGCACGCTTACTCTCATCCGGTCACTATACATGAAACGGGATGATTGCTGTGTTCCTTTTAGGCACGACAAGGGTCACGCTACCATGGTAGACTCTGGAAACGCAACTTTAAAAGCAACTCACAAAATATTGCATAAACTGAGCTCGTAAATTGTACCAACACAGCGGTATTCGAGATACTGAGCCTGTAAAGGATACTAATACAACGGTTATGACAATTACAAACAATTCTGAACACATGAAACTCCCGAAGATGCGTAACCGCTGGCCTCGATTGGCATCATTTAACATATTTCGTGGTAATTGTGAAATTATTTGATTAGTTATATAATATCTAAATATGTACACTTACACATTTCGGTAAATGTGCGATATGCATGACAAAGTGAGCATGAGAATCACGAAAGCTAGAATAATTTTGCTGCATATTTCGAGTGGATGCGACAGTGCGTGCACGAATGTCCGCGTGTGTGCAGATGTCATTCTTATTGTGCTACAGAATGTTGTCTGAGATCTGGCTTATATTGAATTGTTGGAGTGAGATTTTACCAGGTGATCGCTTTCATGGCAATTACGTGTACAAATTTTCGTTCCTCATAAAAGTTGTCTTTCGCATCGCCTTGTTCATGAGGTAGCAAAAACAACTAGTCATCAGAGTAAAACAACAGCATTTACTGAAAAACGTTTTCAAAAAAGATCTGGCATCGTGAGGAAAATGAGATAGTTCCCATCATTTATTTGAAACGGGGAACAAAGTCAAGTGTTCGCTGTAATGGCTATTCCGTATACGAATGTTTTACCGCCCGAATGCTATCCCTTGCATAGCTCTGATCGTCAATTTTATTTCGTCCCCATGGTAACAGCGAAGAGTACACAGTCATAGGTGTCGATCTATCATTCAGTTGTGCAATTTCTGTCGCACTGTTAATGATGATAGTGTAGGCGTGTGTGCAGCTATCTTTTCTCCAGTTTGTTGATAATCCGATCGAATCTTTGGTCTGATGGGTGCTTGGGCTTGCTTGGATGTTCGTACATTGTTGTTGGTTTGTTTGACTCGTGATCCGGATTCTTAGAAGAAATTAATAAAACCACAACAGACTCAGGAGCTGCACCGACGTGGCCCATTATGCCAGTGATCAACGCAGTGCAACATAAACCAGCTAGGCTTCTTTACAAACTATTTCAACTATCACGAACAACATCAAGGACTCTTTCGAGCTAGCAGATGAACTGAAAGGAAAAAACACCCACGTAAGCAAAACGGCCTATTTTGATGTATTATCCTTTTCCACGAAACTTCCAGTCAAGAAAAGAAGTACTTTCTTGTGCGACACCCATAGACACTGGTGACTTCAAGGACCACACATTAGTAATTACTAAAAAACGTTCAATTTCCGTTTAAATGTAAATATTTCCGACATTTTAACAGTGGAACTATGCGCAGTTCCTTGCACCTCCACTGACAAATGTTAATATGCTCAATCTTGAGCAAACGACTAGTTTACACTTCACAAAAGGTGTGCAGATGATATACTATTACTCACGGGAAAAGCAGCAGACCCAGTCGAAATCATGAAAAAACCTAATGAAACCGACTCCGACTTAAAATTCACTCTCGAGGTAGAGAAAGACAACACCGTTTCCTTGTTCGACATTCCGCGTACATGCGAAGAAAATGGGAAATACATTAATTACAAAAGGAATGCGCTAATGTATCACATATGAAACATAGTTATCAATCTAGCAAACCGAATCAGGAGGATAAGGCCACTTGAAATGGGGCACCCAGACAGTTTAACGAATTTCCCGTTTCTACGAAAAGCAATATTAGAAAAATCATTGTACATATGCGAAGCCCTTCAAATTATTAACAAGCACCCGGCATAGACTGGCCATGAATCACACCAACCGGGAACAATTTTCTTGCATTCAGGCGAGCAGGAAGACCAGCGTCAGCAAACTTCGATCGGGTTGACAACAAATTGATGTAAAAAAACATCTTTGTAAACAACATCACTAGCGTCATCACGATAGACATAAATTGGATTTGAAGTAGTAGAAATCCACCACAACGACTACCAAACCAGGGGGATGAAATAAACCTCATAAACAACGCGATACGCGAGACAACGTACAGAGGAAGCAGTCGTATGCGCAATTTCAAATACAGCGAATACGGTCAAAACTCAATCTATCCATACACGAATCACACCTGAAGCACCATTCTGTTATAGAATAATGACCCCCTACACCCACACAGACACAGATCCTGGTTGAGCCGTTTATGTGGATTCCATCAGAATTTATTTTTGTGTGGCATCCAGCCGAGACTTAATTATCCCTATCTGCGCAGTCAATACTCTAGCCCAGTTCTCCACTCCGTCAGAAGCCAGCCTGTTTAACTCAAAACACAAATGCTTTGTTTTTGGTCAATCATCTATAGGATTTTGCTCGCGTATAGCGGATCCACTAGGAAAAACAAAAATACAAATATTTGTTATTTCACGTTCATACCAGCCCCAGATAGGGACCAAAGGTGGCTACTGTAAAACAACACAAACACACGCACTCTCAAAGCACCCCGTAATGAACCACCAACAAATAATAGAATTAAAACTAACCATTAAACTAGATTTAATTCACTTAATAAAATGAAAATCTAGAATATGTATAATTAGAAGTTTATAACGTGTAGTTGAGTTTTCTTCAAATATATCGCCTATTAACCATAATAAACTTTCACTAAAATCTTGATTCCTTTACATTTCCAGTTGCACACTTTGTTTAAAAAAAAATCTATTGATGGGTTCTTAATGTAAGAAACAATCTGTGCACCTGGAAATGTAAAGAAACTAAGAGTTTACCGACCTACACGTGCTATTAATTATGCCAAAATCGTCAGTTGTGGTATCAGCTCGAATGGTCTAGCTAGCCAATTCAAATCTGTTACGACAGCACGACAGCTGAGGAAGTGTCATTTAATTGCAGATTCGTATCATGAAATAATCATTGAATGTGTAGGTGGTGATAATAATTATTACTGTTATTATCGCTAATACAGTTATTAATTTAATTATCGTTATTCGTGCCATTATTTTTATTACTGCTATTATTAAAATTCTATAATGAAAGATTAGTGTGTCAAGCCTGAAACTTATCTCTGGAGATGCCACATAGACTCCAAATGACGGAAAGGCTAACCAATACATAAGATAGTATAAATTTTGTTCAGTGTGTGGCAGACTGGCGCCCCGGATAGACTCACAGACTCCAAAGAAAAGGTTCCCTGATTCGAGCCCCTGTCCGCGGCAAAATTCCGGGCAGAATTTGACGAGTTCCCCATACGGACGAGATCGGCCTACTGGATAAATTGCCTTCGTTACCTTTTACAAGGCTTAGTTTATACTGAGAAATCTACCTATAATATGATTGGTGTCTATATATATAAATCGCAATCATGATTCAAATAAATATACAAGCTTACTGATTACAAAATGAAATCTAAAAGAACACGCCCTCATGTTTACATGACATTTTCAGTTTAACTTTGATGCGAAATGTATTTATCAAACCAACGGTTCTAGTGTTGGAGGTTGAATAGGACAATTTTTTGCTTAAATCTTTACATAAAACTTGGAAAATACTCCATCAATAACGCTTAGTTGTTTCAATGCACCATTTAGAAATGAACGACTTACCTTTAGATGAGGAAACTGCGAACCAGACAGGTGTGGATAATTTAACACTTTACTTCTACAAAAAATTATTTAACACGATTATTCAATTATGTATTAGGTGTTGCGCACCTAGTAACAAATTAGTTCAAATAGTCCCAGACGGATGAACCAAATTCAGCATGAACGTAAAGTATAATCTCGTGCACATTCGTTTCGTGCTTACTGGCGACTCATCAGTAGGAGCCGGTATTACACACTTTAACCAATAGATATTTTGGTCAAGAATGGAGAATAATACGACGGTACAATCTCCAAGACGAATGTGCAAACCTGCAGAAGTGAAGCTATACCGTCTATTATCCAACATTCTTCACCCAAATATATAGTGGTTAAATGGCGTAATATCGACTCCTACTGATGAGTCGCCAGTAAGCACGAAACGAATGTGCACGAGATTATACTTTACGTTCGTGCTGAATTTGGTTTATCTATCTGGGACTATTTGAACTAATTTGTTACTAGGTGCGCAACACCTAATACATAATTGCATGTATATTAGCTCTCCGCCACAAACAGTATCTAACTTATTTAACACGATTCTTGAAGGAAGAATAATTCATCGCTTTTTCTTGCCATAACACAAACTCAGTATAATAGAAGCCATACACCTAGTCAGATACCTTCACAGAAATCGCTTAGGGTGCGAGATTTTATAGTACTATTCCCATGTGCAAAGGTACGGAGGAATTTCATCGGATACACAACAAATTTCTTGCCTATGTTACTCCTAAGCATCTATAAATGAACAGTTTTACATATTTTTGAAAATGAAGCCAAAAATAATGCTAAAAGATAAAGAAAATATGCATTTAATAATTTTATGAAGCTAAATTTATTATAGAACATGCATCATCGATACAGTGAAAATACGCCATTTGCGTTTCGCCAGAACCCCTCTCGACTATAGTATTCCAGTTCCTCCTTTAGTCAATTAACCACATGCATTAAAAACAAATAACAATAAGCAGAAACCGAGAAAGCCACGTGCGGAGGCACACAAAACTATTCACTATTTTAATATTGTCTGTTGTTAAGAGCCAATAAATATGCAAGTACTGCGAACCTAGTAGCGAATTAGTTCAAACAGGACCAGAAGTAAAAACCAAAGTCAGCAAGAACGAAAAGTATAATCTCATCTACATACGTGTTCCGTGCGAACTGGCTACTTATTAGTAGGAGTCAATGCTACGCGCTATACCCAATATAAATTCGGTCAAAAAACGTCAAACAGGTGAACAGTACAAACTTAGTTTATACAGAAATCATGCTAAAAAATTCTTTATTTAATGATTTAATGCTTCGAATTAATAATGATCGTTTACATGAACATTTTACCTTTAACGCATAGTTTTCTAAAGTTCTCGCTCACACACTTAATTGACACGTCGTTGGCTTCGCTGAGGTCGTCCAAGCTCGACTCTGATGTCGAAGTAATTATCGCTTCGTCCGTGTTAATCTGTTCTGTACAGATTAAATTAAATAGAAGAATCAACAATGACATCATTGCAAACATAGAGCAAGAATTAGACAAAGCCATTTACTAATAATTATTGACAACCTCACTTTCTTGATCGCGGCAATATATGATTTTATAGGAGTGTTTGAACATGTTTTCGTTGTTTTTTTCCGTTCCATCTAGTGTGAGATGACATTAGATATTTTTTTTAAATATCGTCGAATACTACAACATGCTAGCTCCTAGCTAACATCTTAACAACACAATGGGTGACAATAAATCGTGATATCAGCTTATGCTTATTTTAGCTTCCCACCCTCATTTAATTCATTTTTTTATATTTTTACTTTGGCTTAAATGGACGAAAAGTACCCAAAAATATTACCCCATGGGTTCACACAAAAGAAAGGTAACTAAGTATGAGACTCTTCTATCACCATGCTTAATTATCCCACACATTGGAACATTTTGGTTCATAATTTTTCTTATTATCATGTGGTTTGTCCGGTAGGTAAAAGGAGGTATCAAAATCAAGTGTTAACTTGCAGGTAACATTTGGTAGATACCACGCTTAGTATAGCAAATCTGATGAGCATGGATATTTTTCTTCTACTTTGACACCAGCCGAGTTATCAAAGGGTTTATGGTTGCATCAGTTAGATTGTAAGGTATGCGTGTTTGTTTCCTCGAAAAACGGTGAACTAAATGCGTGTGCGGAAGCAAGAAATAGAAAAGCACATAAGATTATACCTTCAATTCATGCCGTCTTTTGTTTATCCTTCTGGTCATATTTGAACTACTTTGTTACTAGATGCGCAACACCTGATTCCCAATTGCAAATCAAAATGCAAGTGATCGCTAGACCAGACCTCGATCATAAAATCTTTACTTCCTCGAACTTAAAAGTTATTTATGAAGAACCTATTAAATCCCTGCCCGCATTTTACCTAAACGTTTTTCGTTTTGCAAACAGGGAGATCAATATGCTAAATGATTTCAATCTACAATGGCTTCTAGAGCAATATCCTAGATAATCGGACTGAAAGCTGCCAAGTTTCAATCTCACCAAATAATGTTGAAATGACAACGATTAAGCACAAAGATCCAAACTAGATAAACTGAATACGAAACCAGATATTGCGTTGACTGAACGAAATTACCATGCATGCAGAGCATTAAAAAACCAAAAGTGACTAATGCTTCACTGTCATATCACCATAAGTCGTTTATGGTTAAATGTGAACTGTAGAAGAACATTAGGTCGCCAATTCCTAGTGAGGATGGTTTGTATTCAGAGTTTTCCTTCTACTAGATAGACTGCAAACCAAGGCTTCTGAAACGTATCTGACCAGGTGCCAGTGTCCAAGGTTACCTTCAGCAGCCGAAACTTGTCCTTCACGTCTGGCACACTTGCTCTCATTCCGTCACTACCCACTTACCTATAAAAGTTACTGCGCTTTTGGACCAAACTCGAGAATTCGCATGAAACGGGATGATGGCTGTCTCTTTATAGACTCGGTGTGGTTCATGCTACCATTCCCGAACTGAAAAGCTGGCGCCCGCCCATCGTCAGGCCGGAATTTGTATGGCCACGAGCCACCTCTTCCCTTTTAACTCATTTCAAAGTATATTGGTTTGCCAATGTGAAGATGCCATATACCATGGAATAATAATTTTATAAAATTAAATTATCACAAGTCTCGAGATGCCGTCATGATGTAAACAATTGGTGAAAACTGTAAAATATGGAATCCATGCAAGTCAGCCTAATTCGCTAGAGGCATTCACAGGTTACGCCTTTGCTCATAAAAATTATTTGTTTAAAATTTTCTCCCAAAGTAAGCACCAATCTAATTTATTGACTGATAACAAGACATACCAGTACCACCGTCCATCAAACGTGCTAACAGGTTTCAAAATTCTACGGTCGACAGCACAGCATGACAGTAGACTGGCTAATTAGCAACAATCAAAATGCGGTTCTTAATCAGGTGGTCTTACAATTGTCTTCCTTCACGGAATTTTTGTCCGTACAATTTCAAAACAGCCAACTACACTATATATATATATATATATATATATATATATATATATATATATATATATATATATATATATATATATATATATATATATATATAGCTTCCTCAGATTTACAGAATTTATAACACTAAGCTAGCTTTGATTGCTCTGGTGTTGATTAATTCAAACATTCGCGCTGTACATATACGCTAACCTTATTTATTGAATTTCAGATTTATGAAAAGTTTAGAAATTACACAGAAAACGTGAAGAGAGTAGAATTGCAAAATGGTGCTTCTACACAATTTTTAACCTACTCAGATGCTAATGGATCCTTGAATATAAGGCTTATTTAGTTGAATTCAACCATTTACTAAAGCGGATTCACAGCAAAGTTGTGTCGCTAAACTGCAATGCCAATATTCAGCAATATGTATAAGCAATCGCGTACATTGTATTGAGAATTATATTCTTTTTCTCACAAATGTACCTCGATACTATTTAAAACTAATAATAGCTATAATTCTCAAAGTGACGGACGCAATTGCTTATAGGAAATAAGACAAGGATCATTACGGTTTACTTAGTAGGAAACAATAATTGCGCGGGTGATGATAAAAATTAATTGAGCCAAGGTGGCGAGTTTGAGATAAATACCAATCCTGTTATATATATACTGCTATGCAGACTAAAAATTACTTTATATTTACATTATTACGAACTAACGTGTATGTATTAATAAATTACGCATAGTATACTCTGCTACATGCTATTTCATGGCATACCAAGAGCATAAGCCAAAAGCAGCATGAATAAATTTTGAATTTTCTACGCGTTTGCATCGCGCAATGCTGTATATTTGGTCAAGAAATGTTGCACAGTCCAACTGGGCCAACATGCCCTGACAAAAGTATAGAATTGTATTTTAGTAGTGTCGGTGGCTATGGATGAAGCGCCATTAGGCAGGCTACGCGTGCCTGCATGAGAATATGCATTTTGTTAATGTTGACTTTAGAAGTTCATATTGATCTACGCACGAGGTTGCGAAATTGAAATAAGCACTAATTCCATGTGGTTAACCAGTCACAGGTAATAGCAGAACCACCGTCACACACACACACACACACACCAAATGGCGATGAATTTTAATTTTTGTTTGTTAAAGTTTATTAGGGTGTGTGTGTGTTTAAGACAGCGATATCAGTTGCAATCAGATTCCTATTTCCATCTGTAAAATTCGCCGTTAGCTGAAACATGTCTTTCGGGTTCGTGTTGGTGTGTGTTTTCTGAATTATACAAATGCAAAATACAGTTCTTCTGGAGCATATTCTGTTTAGGCTTGAACGTGTAGGCACACCTCTGCACGCATTCCACCAAACAGAAATTGAAACACGTGCGGTGTTCATGTGTGAAAATAATGTTCTACTGGTGATGTTTAATTCTAACAGTCGATAATGTTTAGTAATGGCACAAAAGCGTTTGTGTTGTAAAAAATATCAGAAAAGATATGCAAATCACCATTATTTAGGCCACCCTTACTGTACTTTAGCGATTTAAAGAAAAATGCAACCATCGCGTATGCTTTCACTTAATCGATCACTGATTACGCAACCAGTGACTGAACTATTAAAAAATCCAAAATAAGTGCATTTGGCGTTTAGCCCGCAAGCAAACAAGAAAGGGTGGACTAAATGTTAATGCTAAACAACAGCAGAATGGGCTCATCTTAGCAAGCGAATCGTAAAAGCACATACTTGTAGCGAACTCTCCGTCCACTGAACCGCTTTGAACCAAAATAAAACATTTCCGATCCTCGTAAGAATTAGCTGAAACAAATAAAAGAATCGATAAAACAGCTGTTAGGCCGACAGTTGAACACTACAAGATTTAGCCAAATTTGATCGATGTAAACTCACGCATTTTTCATTCCAGTCGGCGACAAGCCAGGGAGTAGAAATCGGCAATATACGCGCACAGGTGACAGGCATAGGATACTTGGTACCATAAGAACGCGCACAAAGTGCGCTTACAATGGTGCAAAACATGATTGCATGGGTAATGGCACAAAATCTTTAAATCAAATTTGCGAGCTTGAGATAAACACCAAACCCATTATATATATATATATATATATATATATATATATATATATAAATGATGGTAGTTGCAGTAAGAACCCTGTTTCGCACAGAGAGTCAGATAAGAAATTAATTCCCCGTCACCAGAGAACATTTCTTTTAGTGACAAATTGGTCTGCAAAGGACCGGGAGGAGATGACTAAGCATGAACAAAAATTGGAAAATATTTTACGCGTAATTAACCTGCTTACTGGCTGCCAGTCAGCAGGAGCCGGTTCTACACCCTAAAAATCATGATTTTTTGCTAATTAATGTGGAACAAGTACAAGTTGAATATGCCAACGTAACGTTAGCGACAACAACAACAACACACTTTTATGTGGACGTGGTGACAGCTCCCCGTAGTAGTTGGAGATTTAGCGCGAAGCGCACGCTCATTTAGTAGTTAGTATATCTTCTTGATCTAATATAACCTCACTTCTCTCAAGGAAGACCATCCCAAAGGTGTAAATACCCATAGGTAGACTCAACGCGAAAAAGCATCAGTCTCGGTGCTTCCACTTCTTTCGGAAAAAATAAGGGATTCACCTTTTATACCACGGAATAAGCATTCTTGAGAAAATCAACAGAAGTAGCCGGGTCTACCGAGCCGAACTGACCTAATGAATTAACGGCAAAAGACAGTTATTTCAAATAATATTTCTTTACATTTTTAATACGTCGTGGTAGAAAAATTGCTCATGGTAGAAATTGTTTCTGAAATTGCCTTTTACTCGTAGTCAGTTTGCCATCGAGATCTGCTCATAACCAAGAAGAGATAAAACGCGTCGATGTGTTTAAAATTAAGACTGGCGTTTATTTCATGTCTGTAATCTCTATATAAGCAACCGTGAACTCCGACTAAGAAATGAACGAGTATTCAGTTGAAGAACTAAAGTACGTGTCAAAGACAGCTAAATATTATCGATGTTGCGATAGTGTCTGAACTGTAGCTTCATAAAATTACCTTATATTATTTACATATTCAATTAAGAATTCATGGATTACTCGAATGTTTATATTTTTACAAACAAAGTATGTTAACTTGAGATAAACACAAATCCGTGCTAGTAAGCACTCGCACGGTATCGAAAGACTACTATCAGTCATGTAATATGACGCATTTCTACCTTCATTCTCAGCATCATAGCTCTATGGAAAATTGATAAATGCTAATTAAACTGCAATAGGAATTAAATTATGTTAAAGTTGACTGCGTGGTTGGTGGCAACAATTATTTAAACGTCATTCATTAAACCAAGTTTGCGAGCTTGAGGTAAACACCAATCCCATTGTATTTAACCAGTCGTCGAACAACGTAACAAAACTATTGCTATTAACTTTTAGAACTTAATTGCTGTAAACATTTTGATGAACTAACTGCATGATAGAAAAAATACCTGAAGACAGACGTAATAAAATAAGTTAATATTATTTTTTATCATTAAGGTATAAATTACTAGATAAAACGTTTTAGCTTACATTTAGAATTCATTTTAACAACATAGTCAGACGATGCTTTTCCAAAAATCGGTTTGCTAAAACGCGAAAAGAATAAGACAATCAGATTTTGAGTCAATTCATAAATGAAAATTATATCGTAAAATATCAAAGGTGTAATAAATGATCAAGTCAGTTCAGAATAAGTAAACATTTTTAATACGTAGCAGTGACGAGCAGCTTGCAAGCAAGCGTTCGAGATGAGGAGAATAATCCCCGGCTGCTCAAGAAAACGTTAACCGATGGCGCACAGAACCAGGTTTTTCAGGTAGATTGTGCTCGCCAGCCATGAGCAAGAGGCCATCAAATACAATGAAAAATTATAAGCTGTGTCGTACAACTCTATAAGAAATGGGCGACCAAGGGTTAATTGATAGATAGCAGCTAACTATTACTTTTAATCAAGATTGCGATCTTGATACAAACACCTGATCCATTAAGTTCATACATTTATCAATAAAAACTAATAATTGTATCGTGTAGAAATGGCAATTCATCCAGTAGACCGGTTTCCTCCTTATTGGGAACTCATCACGTACTGGCCAGAATTTGCCGCGGGCAGAGTTCGAACCTCATTTCCATGTACGCATCGAGATCGACTTCGTGGTGGCTGGGTGCTGACTCGTACCTTCACTCCAAAGGCTTCCACATCATTCGTACTAACCACTGGAAATGAGGTACGATCTAATCTTCGTGGACTGGCAGTGAAGATGAAATTGATACGTACTTGGAAGTGAGGGTTAATCGGATCCTAGCGAAATTGATAATGCAAATCTACTCTACCCACGGAAGAAACTCGTGAATACTCTAAGAAATATTTACGCAAAACGTATGTTGTCGGACGACGGCAAACAGTACAACACCTTCACAAATGCTACCACAATGTAACGATTTAAATCGACAGGAACGTGAAAATATATCATGAATTATTACAAAAAGAGCAATGCAATCCATAAATTCTAAACACTAATTAGACACGCCCAACACCGCTGTTAACATGCTTATTTGCTTAGTTCACTAATGAGACTTATATTTACAACAAGATGGAGGAAGTCTCCGCTGAAATATAAGAAATAAAATTAAAACTGTCATTAAAAACCAAAGCTCCAAATTAATTTAAGAATAACTAAGAACAAAAGCTAATCTACCCACATTCACTAAAATTATGGTTAATATGAACGTTGAATTCATAAAGCCGCAGTTTAAATCTCAACATCTCCATTAACATGGTTGTGTACGAAAGCGACCATTTTCCACAAAAAGGATCGCAATAATAGACAGATAGTGTATTTTTAAACGTTGATGCCATTGTAAAATTTGTTAACTTCTCGAATTATTTTGATGCAATATCCATATACGCCATTAGTTTAAAGCACGCCCACTTAAACTTTTGCACAAAATCAATGTAATTCATTTTCAAACACCTGTCGCACACTAGACGAAATTCCAGCTCTATCATCACCTGTCATGGATGTAGTTCCCTAGGGTGCGAAATTGAGATAGACTTTCGCTTGTAAACAACACAACATAAAAGCACGCATAACATATAAAAACAACATAATTAGACATGTAAAAATATCAAATCTAAAATCAATCACATAGGATCAAAACATACAAGTCAGCGTCAATAAATGTCCGTAATAATGTATTACTCGCAGGAGACGTAATATACCGAAGAAAAGTCACTACTAAAAAGACAACATAAAAAATTCTTACAACTAAATTATATTGCAAACAACACATTACTATGGGCATACACAGAGCCAAGTTTCTGACCGACCAGACAATAAAATAAAAGGAAACCTGGCTTAGGCTTATGCTATTCAACGCACACGTAAGACCTATCCTCGAATACGTAACCGTAATCCTAAACACAGAAAATCTCGCACAGGCTAACCTTCAGCCGATTTGGTTTAGAAGAACTCCAGTAGAATAACGTAGGCAAATTAAACAACTGGATTCTCAAACATTAAAAGTTGATTCGCATTAACTTACTAAGGAATGTAATAATAAGAAGAAAATTATTTGGCAACAAAGGCCAACAGGCCCAACAATTGAAACGATGAGGTACAAATCAAAAGTAGGATATGTAAAGGTTAATGTAATTGTGACTAGCAAAGTATATAACTATAGAGGAGGAGGGAGTTCAGAAAGAAAAGTCTTTTCATCAACTTCGCAATAGATCGTTCTGATGGAATGGAGATTCTATTTGACTAGGAAGGATCGAGTAGATAGAAGTAGAATAGGAATTGGAAAGTTATTTGTCTCGCGTTTATGAAACAATATAAAAATATGCCACTACTGACATAA
Organism: Eudiplozoon nipponicum; assembly: GCA_029291075.1. Classification (NCBI taxonomy): domain Eukaryota; kingdom Metazoa; phylum Platyhelminthes; class Monogenea; order Mazocraeidea; family Diplozoidae; genus Eudiplozoon; species Eudiplozoon nipponicum. Next base: position 17,567 of record JAQBSW010000886.1, on the reverse strand, counting down.
AACATCGCAAAATACTATCGATTGCTCAACAATATAATAAAATGGCACCAGTATACTTCTAAAGCTGTCAGAAACGAATGTATAAACGATCAAACCGGAAAATTCTTTTGAATAAGACAAAGCCGCATTTTACATAAAATAAATTGTCGTGATGCAGCATACTTCATTATTATCCTATCTGTGCTGTGACTAAAAAATATCATTTCATTTATTTGTAAATTTTAATTATCGTTGGTTTTTTAGACCAAAACTGTGGGTAAAAAATAATTATAATAATATTGTAATACTTGTTTAAATTCATGCAATACTTCTTAGCTGATCTACCATGCAAGGTTTCAGCTGTCGTGTTTTTGTTCTTCCGTGAGATGCTTCGATATAGAGAGAGCGAAGGAAGCTCCATGACTCCTAACTTTTTCATGTTCTAATTCTGTACTGGCCATTCACAATATACTTGTTCTATCGGAATCTATTATTATTATTATTATTATTATTATGGTTTCATTAGGAGTTGGAAAGCCAAGGAACACAGGTAGTTCGTTCGGTTTTAGTTACAATGTTAATTCGCAGTCTAGGCTAATGTGTATATTGCTATTGAACCCGAGCATATTCCGTTGTATTGAAAAATATGACGACATTTATCTAGTTGTTAAGCGTATTGGCACAGATGCCATTCTCAGAGGTGAGGTTAGTGAGGAATGTAAAGAATTTAGTATAAGTAGGTCAGCTGGCCTATTTTGGATGTCCACTAGGATGGGTCATTTCGAATACACTAGACCGGGACAGCACTCTTTTACTCGGACATATACAAACTTCGCATCACAGAAGCGCTCACTCGATAGCAAGATTGGCCAATCAATTTATGTGAGTACGTCATGGATCTGTCCATGAAGAGGCCTGCAAATTTTGGTGGGTGCGACAGGAATCCGTTAAGGACATAGCCTATAAAAGTTAACAATAACGTTGGCTTAATATCCAGTAGGAAATATGTCAATCAGGAATATTACGAGCTAGTTGGGAAGGCAGTGTCTCGGGGTCCGAATATGGCTATCAAGCTGAGGGATGGGCACATGAGTACGAGCTTGGGTGGTCATGGTACCCGAAATAAGAGCTCGGGATATGCCTTTTGGAAATTAGTCCCTTCCAACGGTTAGAAAGGCAAAGTAGAGGAAAACCCACCGGGAAAAGCAGAACCCTTGCTTGTAGGAACTAAAGTTGGGTAGCACCATTAGGATACCATGTTTTTCCATGGAGAGTGTATGGTGAAGTATTTTTGGGATTCTGATGCGAGTGCCTCAATGTTGTCAGCATGTGGTGAGAGCAGTTTCTGTGGAGATCTCAAGAAGTCCCCGGATCAAGTCGTTGTTCAAAACTAGCTGAGGTACACATTTTTTTTAAATTGACACAGGCGCGGACAATCCAACATTCTGGTCTGAAACGGTTAAAATATATTACCCCCATGTTTGATTATCAGCTACCCTATAGGAAACGAGGGGATTAAGAAATTTTTATGATATTATGACAGAACAGCTTCCTTCAAGTTCATTTTTCTAATCGCTAATGAGAAAGACGCTATAATTTTATCCAAAGAGCCCAGTTCTAGCAACATGCACAATGATCTGAATGAAGTAGGGACCGGCTCAATATTAGTGAGCTCAATTCCAAAACCCAAACCACATGTAATTAATAATTATCCGATGAAGTTGCGAAACACAAAAAGATGTTTCAAACTATATAGTTCAGTGCGCGATGGCGAAGCACACAGTAGTTTGTTGTTAGCATAGAAATTCCGACCTGAAGAACGGCGAGCACAAACTAGTCAGCCCGGAAATGGTAGCATGAACCTTGCCGTGTCTAAAGGGAAACAGCCATAATGCCGTTTCATATGAAGTCTAGAGTTTGGTCTAATTGCGCAATAACTTTTATTATTAAATGTGTAGTGACGGATTGAGAGCAAGCGTGCCAGACGCTGAAGGAAATTGGCCACTGGCATTTGGGTTGATAGTGCTTATTAGTCTCGGTTGGCATACTATCTAGGAGAAGGAAACCTCCGAGTACAAACCATCCTCACTACGAATGGGCGACCTAGTGTTCTTTTACAGTCCACATTTAACCATGAATAATAGGAATTACAAGGTTCGCTTCTTATGGTTATATGACCGTGAAACATCAGTAAATTTTGGCTTTTGTATGGCTGTGCATGATGATGACATCGCGGTAATGAGTCTGCATCAAGGTGCATTTATGAAACAAGTCGTGCACCACGTTCGAGCCCTGTATACGGCAAATTCTGGCCAGTACATGATGAGCTCCCAATAAGGACGAAACCGGTCCACTGGATAAATTTACTTTTCTAAACTATGCAATTCTTAGTTTATACTGACATATTTAAGTAATTAATGGGTCAGTTGCTTATATCAAGATCGCATCCTTGATTATAATAAGCATATTTGGGAGTCAGAAACTACCCACACAAAAATACACTATCAATTTATATGGGCACATTCTCTGTTGCGGAGACCTAATATGTTATATTAGGCATTTCGTACATGTTAGCAAAATATTTCAAATAAAACCGAATGATTTAAAACGGCAGTCTGAACTTCTTACAAAAAATTGTCCCAAACAGCATATAAACTCTATTGCACTCAAAGCCAAGCGACTAATCAAATTTCTACTAAGGCAAACAAAGACAACTTAGCTTAGGCTTACTCTATTTAAGATATATATATATATATATATATATATATATATATATATATATATATATATATGACTCATTCATGAATGCACAAGAGTTATCTGTAAGTCTACAAGCAATGCACTATCTGAAAAACTGAAAGGACTCCAAGCATACTTCCTAGTGTTCATTTTCAAATTTCTCCTACTCAACAGATCTCGCTCAGGCTAACACTCAGCTGCTATGACGTAGAAGAACAGCAATACCTTTAATTGAATTACACAAATAGATTAAACAACTGAATCCCCATACATTTAAGAATCATTCTAGTTGCACCTCCAGAGAAATTAGAAAGGGTGAATAAAAAATTTACCTCCCACGATTTCAAGACTTGTATCAGAATATGTTACCGTTTTCAAAACTAATTACACTAAACAACAAATTATCTAGCAAAACATGCAAGCGACATTCACTAAGCTATAAACGTTTTATATGAAAACTTAAAAGTTCAAGCTCTACAATATTACACAGACGCGACTATTTAAAACTAATTTTGAAACCACAAATGAAAATAGCTAAACCTAATGATTTCTATTAAATAACATGTCGGAATAAATACATGCACCATTTAACTACTCCCTCCCAAGATTTAGAGGATGTTTGGGATCATCGTCAAAAATAGAATTATGATTCATTTGATCCTAATCGACAACAAAGCAATTTGATTTACTATTACAAATTGAGAGTTCACTTGCAGCAAAACGACATATCTTCCGTATTGTCCAAAATCACACTAGAGATACTTCTGCAAAGTACGATTGACTATTATGAATAGGAATGCAAACTGGCTGAGATAACGACCATCGAAAAGCAACCACTCTAACTAGGCATAAAGTCGATCGCCTTCTAGTAATTATGAGCACTGCATTTTTTCTTTTACAGATCAAACGTTATATACTCCTTCAACGAATTTGTTCAAACAAAATTCGATCAAACACACCATAAACACTTTTTTTCCAATTTCTAATTCAATATTGAACTGGTGTGTGACATGCTACGGGATCAGAAAATTCTATATAATCAAACAAATATTATTCTTATCGTCGTATAAGTAATGTGCGCATTTTGCACGAAACTGCGGAGATTCCGCCACTTTCCAAGTAATTTCTAGTCGATTTTATCCTATTCACATCTAATTTTTTGGTATCCATATACAGCACTGCTATAGCAAACAGGCGGCAATTCTTTCCTCGCATTGTACCAGTCTCTACATTGTCATTACTGCTAAATAGCTAGTTACTGTCTCACTCAACCATAGATAGTTCTACTCCTGATTTTTATATTGATCTTTTCAATCATCAGGCCAGATGACCTTGTTGCTAGTCGATATCAAGGAGCATTATTTACATTCATCTTTGGTAATCCTGCTAATAAACCGAAAAATGATATTTTACTAGTTAAGTCAAAGACGTAGTGATTCTAAATAATATTATTTTTTTTTAGGAGACATACGTGTTCACACCAAAATCGCAGCTTAGCACTAAACAAGCACGGCACAAACACACCTATTATATTCATAAACTCCAAATTTTATGTAACATTCATGGAGTAAAGGTTGAGATAATTAAATCTGACTTATAGTTATTTACAATTTTGCGGAAATTCAATCAATTGTAAGTATTTAGACGGAATATAGATACAAAAAATTTCAATGAATAATACATGTATTAAAACATAGCAACCTTGGCATAAAAATTAATACATATGTTACAAAAAGTTGAATCTACGAATTACATCGAAAATAAAAGTCAAAATTCAAAACATTCGCCAAGGAACAACAGAATTTAGGGAAACACACCTCAGATGAAAAAACAAACGGTAAAGTTCCAGCTAAATTACCGCTCAACGTTACTAATAAGTCAAAATAAATAAGCAATACTGCTGATAGCTTTTAATTGGACTATTGATAGAAGTGTAAGGGTGTTGAGGAATATAATCCCTCCGACAAAATTAAAGTGACATTTAGTTCAATGCCGCGTTTTGCGTACGCGGGTAATAGTTGTACACACAAAGATCCGATTCTTCACACTTTTCGATTTTGTTTTGTCTTTGATCGGACATTGAACTAATCGAATTGTACACACCGCAACAAAATTTCATAAAGTGACATTTATTGATAAATTTAAACCACCTTGGCTGATTGAAACGAATTTTATTTAAAAAGAAATTATTATTTTATTTTCTAGAATATTCTCTTCAACCTTACGCTCGCGCACATACAGGTTGAAGACAATCTTTTCAAGCTGTTCAAATATGCGGATTACATGGTTATCGTATTCAGTAACCCCACAGCATCCAACCCCTCTTTACCCCTTATATCGGAGCTTCTATCCTCGCTCCACTCGCAGCTCAGCAGAATCGGCCTCAAACTAAATCCCACCAAAACTCGCATAATGAAACTCTCCTCTGATCCATTCTGCTCTATCCCGGTTGCCAACTACCCCTTTGATATAGAAATAATAGATTCGGCCAAACATCTTGGCATTCACTTCTCAAAATCCCTAGACTTCTCCCTACACCTTACACACACTACTTCCAAACTCTTAAAATAGGCCCGTCTGATCTGTTTTAAGACAAACAAACACACTCTCCAACTCACGTTATTCAGGGTCTACGTTCTGCCCCTCATTTCCTACGTCAGCGAATTCTACTGTCCTCTCACCCTCGCCTCATCGTATACTATTGAACAGGTATCCTCCAGATTTCTAAAGCGAGTCTTCCCGAAATGCCAAAATTATCGGGAACGCCTACACCTGGCAAACCTTCTTCCGCTTTGGTTCACCCGTCATCTTCGAGTCATTTCTTTTATACATAAGATCACAACTTGCTTACCACTCTCCAACTTTGCCCACCCAAGTCACCACTACGCCACACGTTCTAGTAACTCATTTCCAAAGCCACTAATGTCTTCAACGCTCTTCCCACAGACATAAAGCTCCTAGCCCAGCACGAATTCAAAAAGGCAGCCCATCAGTACTTCTTTAACAAACTTCTTTGTGATACGACCGATTGGAAACGAAACTGGTTCCTTCTCAATCCATAACATTTAATTCACCCCAGGCTATTCTCTTTACTAACTTTGGAGGGTGAAATCCCTCAGGCAGTCTTCTAATCTACAACTTTACCTCTCTGGTCTTAATCTTTTCTTCTAGACTCACTGATACCACTTCTCAGCCCATTCCTGACCCCATCATATCCACGTTGTGGATACTTTACTACGTTTTACTTATCCAATTCTTTTCTTTCTTGTTTGAGCGGAGGACCGGAAACTCAACAGCCCTACCGATCCACCAACGGTTCGCTTCGGACATCGACTCCCCCTTGTCTTCCTTCAATCACAAACTCGTTCTACGTTTGCCTGCGACCCCTGCAAGACTCGCTCGCTTCAATCCAGCAGATTCCATCCATGTCTATGCTATGCTCCATCAACTCAATCTTCACGACAATGGACTCCATCGGTCGAAGTCTACCTCCGGTCCGCCATCCTTTTCGATCCCACACTCAATTAGAGGCTCGGACATTTCAAGGACTATCTCTAATTGATCTTGTCTAGTCAAATGGAACCTCGTTTTTATTTATTTTTCACTAGATTGAACTATTTTGATTTTAATGATAACTTTTCCCTTCACCAACCCCTCCCCCTGCTTTTAAATACTTTGCTAGTCACAATTCCATTCACCTCCACATATCCTACCCTTGATTTGTTATTTCAATGGTCGGGCCAGTTGGCCTTTGATGCCAAATAAATGTATTAGTATTAATGTATTAATAACATTCCTTGTTTAAATAATTGACAGTATTATAGCGGCACAAAGCTAATCGTTCCTCTGATCCATTCTGCTCTATCCCGGTTGCAAATTATCCCCTCGACATAGAAATAATAGATTCCGTCAAACACCTTGGTAATCATTTTTCAAAATCCCTAGACTTCTCCCCACACCTTTCGCACACTACTTCCAAACTCTTCAAATGGGCCCGTCTTATCTGTTTTAAGACTAACAACCCCATTCTCCAACTCATGTTATTCAAGGTCTATGTTCATTTCATACGCTAGCGAATTCTACTGTCCTCTCACTCTTGCCTCCTCGTATACTATCGAACAGATATCCTCTCGATTTCCAAAGCGCGTCTTCCCGCAATGCCATAATTATCGGGAACGCCTACTCCTGGCAAATATTCTACCGCTTTGGTTTACCCGTCACCTTCGAGTAATTTGATTTATCCATAAGATCACAACTTGCTTACCACTCTCCAACTTTGCTCACCCAAGTCACCACTACGCCACACGTTCTAGCAACTCTTCTATCCAAACTAACCATACCCCCACCATATTTTAAAAAATCTATCTCTTCTCCAAAGCCACTAGTGTCTTCAACGCTCTTCCCACGGACATAAAGCTCCTACCCCAGCGCGAATTTCAAAAGGCAGCCCATCAGTGCTTCTTCAACAAACTTCTTTGTGATACGACCTTTTGGAAACGAAACTGGTTCCTTCTCATTTCATAATATTTCCTTTATCCCAGGCTATTCTCTTTACTGACTTTGGAAAGCAAAATCCCTCAGGCAGTCATCGAATTTTCCACTTTACCCCTCTGGTTTTAATCTTTCATTCTCGACTCACTGATACCACTTCTCAGCCCATTCCTGACCTCAACATATCCATATTGTGGACACTTTACTACGTTTTTCTCATCAAATTCTTTTCTTTCTTGTTTCAGTGGAAGACCGGAAACTTAACAGCCCTACCGATCCACTAACGGTTTGCTTCGGACATCGATTCCCCCTCGTCTTGCTTCAATCACAACCTCGTTCTACGGATGCCTGCCACCCCTGCAAGACTCACTTGCTTCAATCTAGCAGATTCCATCCAGGTATTTGCTATGCTCCATAAACTCAATCTCCACAACAATGGACTCCATCGGTCGAAGTCTGCCTCCGGTCCGCCATCATTTTCGATCTCACACTTGAACTCATCTGTCCGGACCCACCTACCCCGCTTGGATGCTCTGACACTTCATGGACTATCTCCAATTGATCTTGTCTAGTCAAATGGAACTTCGTTTTTATTTTTTTCACGAGATTGAACTATCTTGATGTTAATGGTAACTTTTCTCTTCGTCAACCCCTTCCCACCAGCTATTAAATATTTGCTAGTCACAATTCCACTCACCTCCACATATCCTACCCTTGATTTGTTATTTCAATGGTCGGGCCAGTTGGCCTTTGATGCCAAATAAATGTATTATTATTACTATTATTATTATTATTATTATTATTATTATTATTATTATTATTATTATTATTATTATTATTATTATTATTATTATTATTATTATTATTATTATTATTATTATTATTATTATTATTATTATTGCGTAAATTAAGTTCAATTCAATTTACGCTGCACCAATGAGAAAAAAGCGAAACTTGCCGTTAACCAATAGTGCGCAATTAGCCAAACTAGACTATTTAAGCACGATGAATTTACCATGCAAGTGAGTTTTCGCGATTACCTTCAGCAGTGCGTTTCTCCGGCGTGCTGTCTTCTTTCGTTATTTAGGCTATTTTAGGGGATTGCATCACACACATTGGCAATTTCAGTCACGCCAATCTTGTTGCTGTACAACTAGAGAGACGAACCAATTACTGCAGAACTTCAACGAGTTTACTTAGCGAGATTTCAACGCCTCAACAGAAGAAAATATAACCCAAGTCAACCAGAGCTGGTCTCAAGAGTCTAGGAGTAATTCTGGACACCGATACACAAACGGACTTTCTCGGAATTTGCCAGACAACGCAAGAACGGCCCTAACTAACTTTGTAACGTCGTACGCCATTTACTTGAAGCTGGGGCGTTTACAGTATATATACTTTTTGATAAACTTAAACTACCTTAGCTGATTGAAACAAATTTTATTTTTAAAAAAATATTCGTTTTTTTCTAGAACATTCTCTGTAACACGCGGCTCCGTGTTACAACCCAAAGAAGGTCAATTTTTACAAACGCTGTGCTCTTTAAGGTAAAATATTCTAACTCTCTCCTTAAACAATATTTCACCTAACTGTGATTTGAGAAACAATCTCTGTTAGTCTCAAGCAGTTTTAATCGATATTTCTTGAACTGCAATTTAATTTGTAATTAATAGGGTTTTTATAAAATAGAGAGAAACACGCGGTGGACTATTGTGTCACAGTGAATTTATTTCGCTCAGTTTGATTATTCACAATTTTACTGTTATCAGTTAACTGTGCCATTCAGAATTTCAGAGAATAATAGATTATAATAATGACATGAACTAAATATTCGTGAGTTTTTGGTCATTGAAGTCTTTATGTGGCTTACCCCTTCATTTTTAGTGATTGCTTTTACCGTTGACCTTTTATATATCTTCATATGTTTTAAATCGATGATAAAAATACAATTCAATTCAGACATTTGTGTAAGAATAACCACGTGTGTAAAACATTTTTCTTTATAAACATAAATCATTTTACTATGTTCAGATTATCATGTATTTTCAATCATTTGACTATATTCATTCCAATCCAGACATTTGTGTGTAACACGCGGCTCCGTGTTACAACCCAACGAAGGTCAATTTTTACAAACGCTGTGCTCTTTAAGGTCAAATATTCTAACTCTGTCCTTAAACAATATTTCTCTTAGCTGTGATTTTAGGAACAATCTCTTTTAGTCTCAAGCAGTTTCAATCGATATTTCTTGAACTGCAATTTTATTTGTAATTAATAGTGTTTTTATAAATAGACAGAACCGCGCGCGATCCGCGAGGATCACGCGGTGGCCTGTTGTGTCATTGCGGATTTATTTCACTTAATTTAGTGTCCACATAGAAGAATGGATTAATAGTTTGACATGAACTGAAAATATTGCAAGTAGTAAGCTAAAGCTTTGTTAGTTTTTATCATTGAAGTCTTTAAACAATTTACATCTTCATTTTTAATGATAACTTTTAACGATGATTTTTACATGTCATCATATGTTTTAGTCGATGGTATAAATACAATTCTGTTCAGACATTTGTGTAACAATAACCACTTGTGTATAAAACATTTTACTTTATAAACTTAAATCACTTTTATTTTTGCCGTCTAGAAGACGGACAATTTAGCTTAAGTGTGAATGGCATTTAAATCATATTTTTGCATAAAAACCATTTTTACAGCTGACAAACATATATTCAATTTTGACTAACTGAGAATAGTGTTTAAGATATAATTTTACATTAAAAAATCTGTATTATTACCATCCAACTCCTTCAATTCAGATTAACAGTGAATTATATTTATGTGCTACATTGTGTGTAATATATACATGAAACCTTTCTTCGGCCTTCTAATATTAACCATCTGAAAAGGAACAGACTGATTGAATGCTCGGGTAGTAATAATAGCAACCATTGATAAGTAGTAGGGGTACAAAATCAGGAACGAGATAGCAACGGCGAAAAGTACCCCTACATTATGGTGCCCCGGTTCGTCGAACTTACAGCCAGTAAGGAATTAATAAACAGCTAGATTTTGAGAAATTCAAGCACTTTCAATGAAGGCCACTACACACGTTATTGCCTCGGAAACGTCTGCACATACCCGCACACAGACGCGACGTTCAAATGGGCGCGGTCACCCTCAACAACTCAGGAGGATCCGCCCATGGAAGGTTCGGAAGACGGGTGGGGTCAGCCTCCTCGGCGACAGCAGAGGCTGAGCACCCAAAATTGTTGGCCGCTCCACGTCTGATGGCTCGAAGCACGTTGCCTTCGCGGTAGAGCGCAATCAAACTATTGTCTTTACAGCGACGGCTCCAATTAAGTCATGCTTCAAACGCCCAAATGCCAGCAATCAATCTCATCGCCGGTTGCCACTATCAACATACTTTCTCATCCGTGACGCAATCTCTGGCGAATGAATTGTCATAGACACTGGATCAGATGTAAGCTCACTACGCCACAATTATCTCAAACCAACCCACCCAGTCGACACCAACAGTCTGACCTGCGCGAATGGCTCCAACATAGCGACGTTTGGGGTACGAGTACACACAATCTCGTTCTCCAACTCAAAATGATGTCTCAAATATACGTTCATCATCGACAACACGACATGAAACATCATTGGACGTGACTTTCTCGAACACTTCGACCTAACCATCCGTCCAAGAACGCGAGAAATAGAGGAGCCAGTATCAGTGTTGACAGAACCAAAATCAGTCGTTATACGGCATGAAAGAGCAATAACATTTACTGTAAGGTTAGCCCACTTCATTGTGTACTAATTTTCACTGTCGGGGGGGTGTATGTAACACGCGGCTCCGTGTTACAACCCAACGAAGGTCAATTTTTACAAACGCTGTGCTCTTTAAGGTCAAATATTCTAACTCTGTCCTTAAACAATATTTCTCTTAGCTGTGATTTTAGGAACAATCTCTTTTAGTCTCAAGCAGTTTCAATCGATATTTATTGAACTGCAATTTTATTTGTAATTAATAGTGTTTATATAAATAGACAGAACCGCGCGCGATCCGCGAGGATCACGCGGTGGCTGTTGTGTCATTGCGGATTTATTTCACTTAATTTAGTGTCCACATAGAAGAATGGATTAATAGTTTGACATGAACTGAAAATATTGCAAGTAGTAAGCTAAAGCTTTGTTAGTTTTTTATCATTGAAGTCTTTAAACAATTTACATCTTCATTTTTAATGATAACTTTTAACGATGATTTTTACATGTCATCATATGTTTTAGTCGATGGTATAAATACAATTCTGTTCAGACATTTGTGTAACAATAACCACTTGTGTATAAAACATTTTACTTTATAAACTTAAATCACTTTTATTTTTGCCGTCTAGAAGACGGACAATTTAGCTTAAGTGTGAATGGCATTTAAATCATATTTTTGCATAAAAACCATTTTTACAGCTGACAAACATATATTCAATTTTGACTAACTGAGAATAGTGTTTAAGATATAATTTTACATTAAAAAATCTGTATTATTACCATCCAACTCCTTCAATTCAGATTAACAGTGAATTATATTTATGTGCTACATTGTGTGTAATATATACATGAAACCTTTCTTCGGCCTTCTAATATTAACCATCTGAAAAGGAACAGACTGATTGAATGCTCGGGTAGTAATAATAGCAACCATTGAGAAGTAGTAGGGGTAGAAAATCAGGAACGAGATAGCAACGGCGAAAAGTACCCCTACATGTGTAATAATAATTTCTTGTGTGCAAAACATTTCACTTTATAAACATAAATAAGTTTAATCTTTGCCGTCTAGGAGACGGACAATTTAGTTTAACTGTGAATGGTGTTTAAGGCCTATTTTGCATAAAAATCTGTTTTTGCAGCTGACCAACATATATTCAATTTGGACTAACTGTGAATTATTTTGCTATTTGCAACATTATATCTAATATACGTATGACCAGATGTTTTTGCCTTCTCACATCAACCATCCAAAAAAGATCAGAGACTGATTAGGCGTACGGGTAGTAATAATAGCCACCATTGATAAGTAGGACGGGTAAAAAATTCACTAACAAGATAGCAACCCGCAAAAAACCCCTACAGTGAATTTACCATGCAAATGAGTTTTCGCGATTGCCTTCAGCAGTGCGTTTCTCCGACGTGCTGTCTTCTTTCATTTTTTAGGCTATTTTAGGGGATTGCATCACACACATTGGCAATTTCAGTCACGCCAATCTTGTTGCTGTACAACTAGAGAGACGAACCAATTACTGCAGAACTTCAACGAGTTTACTTAGCGAGATTTCAACGTCTCAACAGAAGGAAATATAACCCAAGTCAACCAGAGCTGGTCTCAAGAGTCTAGGAGTACTTCTGGACACCGCTACACGAACGGACTTTCTCGGAATTTGCCAGACAATGCAAGAACGGCCCTAACTAACTTTGTAACGTCGTACGGCATTTACTTGAAGCTGGGGCGTTTACAGTATATATACTTTTTGATAAACTTAAACTACCTTGGCTGATTGAAAGAAATTTTATATAAAAAAAATATTCGTTTTTTTCTAGAATATTCTCTGTTTGCATACTTGACAGTAGATATACTTTTGAATTGTGCGTAATTTCAGTTTTGGTAATCTGTACTTGACTGGCCTTACATTTCTCAGCAAATTGCATTCATTCCTTTTTGCCAATTTAAGTTTATAATTACTCGATTTTCACAATATACACCTGCTATCATTTTGTCTTTTGAATCGTATATATTGGTGACGTTCTGGAACAGGTAATTTAATAATTCTGTTTTTCACGTCTTATTTCTTTCCAGGTTACTTTGTCGGGTGTTTTGCTACGCAAGAAGTTTACATTCCGTTTGCCTAACACTAAGTTATCTAATTAATAATTAGGTACGATCAGCAAGGACTCTAATCATATGTTTGTGGACCCAAGCAAATTAGCTCAAGATTTATTATTATAATCAAGGTTGCGGTCTTGATATAAACACCTGACCCATTAATTACTTACATATGTCAGTATAAACTAAGAATTGTATAGTGTAGAAAAGGCAATTCATCCAGTAGACCGGTTTCGTCCTTATTAGGAACTCATCAAGTACTGGCCAGAATTTGCCGCGGTATGAATTTAATAGATGTGAATGGGAATTCTAGCTTATCAGATTCAAATGGGCAAATTAAGATTTATAACGACTTGGCATATATGGGGGTCTCAGTTATTAATAGGTATGGAGCCTTCTTCAAAATATGGCGACCGCGTCAATCCAAAAATATTCAGTCTACCACCGTATACATCCGAAAAACACTCAAGTTGGGTCGAGGATACCTAAATGATATTTAAAGCTTACTCAATTGTAAACCCTTTAGTGATATATTTGCTACAGCATGGATGACATTGCCTGAGAATTTAAGAAGGGCCTTGGAAAACTTTAGAGACAGAACTATGGAAGAAGATCCGTATAATGCATTTGAATTAGAAATGGCCGAAATTCAACAGAGATATCAGCCTGGAAGATCGGCACAAATGTACAAATTATTACGCCTAGAATAGATGGGGCGTTAACTACCATCAGAGTTTTATGAACGCCTTTGAACAAAAGCTTCCGGGTTGAATATATCTAGAGATGTGGTGAATTCTATTTTTATAGCTGAGCTACCATCCAGGCTTAGAACCACATTAGAGGTATTTGAAACAATGAATGTTGATTGCCTAAGTAAACTCAGAGGACTAGACGGAGTGTATAAAAAGCAGGAACGAAAGGTACACGCTGTAATGGAAAATTCTGTCATGGTGCAGCCAGTTAAGGCAAATACCGAAACCACCCTGACGCTACAAGAAAGTGTGCGTTACTTGTGTAGAGAAGTTGCTGGTATACATTGAAAAATTGATGATATGACGGGAGCTATTTCGCAACTTCAGAGTCAGGATAGAATTACCAGACGTCGAGGGAGTTACACGCGTCAACGCTTCGATGGGCCACGCGGATGGTGAAAGTCACATTGTGAATATGTTCGAAGTGCAATGTGCCAAGGTGAGAATTGCATATACCTGCGTTTTGGTGGACCCAAATGGAAAGGAAGCACTAAACCGGCAGAGAGGAATCCATCACCGGAAAAGGATAAAACTCCCGCTAGTAGGAGCCGTAAGGTGGTTCCATTTCAAAGGCTCCCAGACGTGCCTTTTAAAAGCATACTTAAGGCAAAAATAAAAGATGCGACAAGGTCAAATAGCACCGAAACAGTAGACAAGAAGATCAGATTATTCCTAAGCGGAGATCTGGAAAACGTTGCCGAATTATCCATAACAAATTCATTATTTAAGATGAATTAACTGGACTGGAGTTTCTTATCGATACGTGTGCTGAAGTAAGCCTAGTTTGGTCAAACGTGGTGGAAGTATATTGCCACATATTTGATTTTCAAATATGGGCTGCAAATGGTTGTCCGATAGGAGTCAAGGGGATGAAAGAAAAGTCGGTGCCCTTAGGCCAGAAATCATCTTTTATATGGAACTTTCTCGTAGCCGATGTCAAGGACCATATCATTGGGATGGATTTCTTGACGCACTTCAAACTGACTCAAGATACCAAAACTAGGACAATCGCGGAAGGCGAAGGGGTGTCAATACACATTGAATCTAACACTTCGAAAGTTAGAACAGTTCTTTTACCCGTCCCACGGTCGCACATGACTTTGTCAACATCATCGAGAAACAGCTTGCAATGTTTCGACTTTTCAGTGCCAAAAGAACAGGATTGAAAACAAGAGTAGAACACCAAATAGAATTGGTGGCTCCATTGCCTTGTTCACCAAAAGCCCAACCATTAGCACAACACAAGCAACACATTGCTGTGTCCGAATTTCACCAATTGCGCAAAGAGGGGATTTGTGGAAGGTCAAATTCCAATTTTGATTCCCCAATATTGGTAGTTCCCAAACCTGAACCAGGTCAATGGAGGGTTTGTGAAAATTATCGTCTATTGAACTCAGTGACGAAGGGTGATTCTTATCCTCTCCCTAACCAGAGTACTTTGCTCCAAGACATAATGGGATATGAGGTTTATTCAACTTTAGATCTCCAGAAATTGTACTATCAGATACCGATGGAGGAAAGTTCAATACAACTCACCGCAGTCAGATTTCCATGAGGGGGTTCGCATGAATTGCTTCGAATACCTTTTCGTTTGAAAAAATTCCAGTCCGAGTTTCCAGCGTTTGGCTGAAGAAATCCTTCAGAATTGTCCATTTGCGAGCGTGTGTATAGACGACATAATAATTTTTCGTCGCCAACGTGATCAACATTATAGGCATTTGGAAACAGTTTTGACTAGGCTAGAACAATATAGATTAGTGGTCAAATCCAAAAAGAGCAACATTGGATGCTCTTTAGTTAATTATCATGGATGTGAAAATTTCAAAGATGAAATAAAACCCTTCGAAGATAAAATCCATGCTATCAAGATCGCAAAGGTTCCCCGGACAGTGCGTCAGATGCGAAGGTTCTTGAGCATGACCAGCAATTACCAACGATTCATTCCAGGTCTAGCCGGAATTCTAGGATCGTTAACACGTCACCACACATGAGAAAAGAGCACGATCAAGAAGTATTGGCCTATCAACTTGAGTCAGGAAGACCAAAAATATTCCAGAGGGCCAAGTAAATGCCAAGTGACATTTGTTCACACATATAAACATAGACACTGTCAAGATGCCTGAAGTCAACGGTCAAAAAATATTGCTAACATGGGTAGATCGTTGTAGTCATCAATTCGATTTAGCGATTTTGAAGTATATGACAGCGCAAGAAATTTTGTTTGCGTTCCTACAGAATTGTATATCGCGTTACGGTGTTCCGGAAAAGGTCACTAGTGATCGCGGTAGTCAATTCATGTCCGAGCTTTTCGTAAGATCCCTCAACATAATAGGAACCACTGTATTACATACTAGCGCGTATAACCCACGAGCGAATGGGATGGTAGAAAGGCTGCATCGTGAACTAAAAGCTGCGTTATGGTGTACTAGTGGAAGAAGCTGGATACACGATATTCCTATTGTATTACTTGATATGCGCAGAAGATTTAGGGCACAAAGAGGAAATTCAATAGCAGAACTGGTTTATGGAGAACCACAAAGATTGCCTGAAGATCTTCTAATAGAAACTCCAAGTAGTCTTGATTGGGCTTCTAGTTATGTAGATTGGTTCGTAGGAGCACTTAGAGATATGATGTGCCGTTTAGCTCCAACCAAGATTAGAAAAGCAAAAACCACATGCTATTTGTCCTCTGATCTCAAATCGGCTTTGCATGTGTATATAACGAATGAAAATAAGAAGAACTGCCTGACACCATTTTATAAAGGACCATATAAGGTCAAGCGGATCACTGACAAATATGTCATCATAGGAATAAAGGATATTGAGGATAGTGTTACTTTTGATCATTGCATTCCCCTGTTTATCTGGATTGACGAAAGGACTGAATTACCAGATGAGTTGAAAGACCATCATTCCATGGACGAATCTGATGTGTGCAATCCAATCACACAGGCACATAATACAAAACAGCAACTTACATAAGACGCTTTGTCGAACACATCAACATCATATTCTACCAAATTGCAAGATTAAAATATTCTGTCAAAATCAGGAAAATTAGCAGTACCAGTGAAAACTGTACAGGGTGCAATGTCGACGTCAGGAGCGCCATTATGCACAACTCGTTCAGGAAGAGTACAACTTCAGCTGAAGAACTATGATTACATATATTATAGGCCGTCTTATTTTAAGGGGGTGTATGTAGAGGAAGATATTTCCTCCGACACAATTAAAGTGAAATTTATTGATAAACTTAAACTACCTTGGCTGATTGAAACAATTTTTATTAAAAAGAAATTATTCGTTTTATTCTAGAGCATTCTCTGTTTCAATACTTAACAGTAGATATACTTTTGAATTGTGCGTAATTTCAGATTGGGTATCTGTACGTGACTGGCCTTACATTTCCAAGCAAGCTGCATTTATTACTTTTCTCCAATTTACGTTTATAATTACTCGATTTTCACAATATACACCTGCTATCATTTTGTCTTTTGAATCGTACATATTGTTGACGTTCTGGAAGAGGTAATTTAATAATTCCGTTTTTCACGTCTTATTTCTTTCCATGTTGTTTGGTCGGGTGTTTTGCTACGTAAAAAGTTCACATTCCGTTTGACTAACACTAAGTTATCAAATGAATAATAAAGTACGATCAGCATGAAAGCTAATGTTAAGTTTGAGGACACAAGAAAATTAGCTCAAGATTTAGCAGTTATGAATTTAAT